>CM042873.1:925946-1028446 GCA_023658055.1 Thaleichthys pacificus
CCGTCGTGTAAATAAGATAAATAACATAAGGCCATTTAGTTTGTTTAATAAAAGAGAAAGCTATAGACCTGTTTTATAGGAAAGGTAACCTTAAATTACTTATTTTGTGATCGGGAGCTATTTCTAGGGGGCAGGGGCGCCCCCCTAATATAATGCTAGGGGAAACACTGGGTGACACAATACACCATCACACAGGAAGCATTTACCTCAAAACACCTCCCAACACGACAAAGAGCAAGAGAGTTCAAACACACTTCAGCCTTTTACCTGATGTGTGTGTCAGAGTGTGTGTGGGTCTGTGTGTGTGTGTCCCCCCGTGCGTGTGTCTATGAGGAGAACATGTCTTTGTGTCATAGTGTCACATGATGAGGTGGCACTATGGTCTGGATCTGACGGGTGATGTCACTATGCTGTCACAGCAGACCTGCCCCACAGACAGGACATGGTGATGTCACTATGATGTCACAGCAGACCTGCCCCACAGACAGGACATGGTGATGTCACTATGCTGTCACAGCAGACCTGCCCCACAGACAGGACATGGTGATGTCACTATGATGTCACAGCAGACCTGCCCCACAGACAGGACATGGTGATGTCACTATGCTGTCACAGCAGACCTGCCCCACAGACAGGACATGGTGATGTCACTATGCTGTCACAGCAGACCTGCCCCACAGACAGGACATGGTGATGTCACTATGATGTCACAGCAGACCTGCCCCACAGACAGGACATGGTGATGTCACTATGCTGTCACAGCAGACCTGCCCCACAGACAGGACATGGTGATGTCACTATGCTGTCACAGCAGACCTGCCCCACAGACAGGACATGGTGATGTCACTATGCTGTCACAGCAGACCTGCCCCACAGACAGGACATGGTGATGTCACTATGCTGTCACAGCAGACCTGCCCCACAGACAGGACATGGTGATGTCACTATGCTGTCACAGCAGACCTGCCCCACAGACAGGACATGGTGATGTCACTATGATGTCACAGCAGACCTGCCCCACAGACAGGACATGGTGATGTCACTATGATGTCACAGCAGACCTGCCCCACAGACAGGACATGGTGATGTCACTATGCTGTCACAGCAGACCTGCCCCACAGACAGGACATGGTGATGTCACTATGCTGTCACAGCAGACCTGCCCCACAGACAGGACATGGTGATGTCACTATGATGTCACAGCAGACCTGCCCCACAGACAGGACATGGTGATGTCACTATGCTGTCACAGCAGACCTGCCCCACAGACAGGACATGGTGATGTCACTATGATGTCACAGCAGACCTGCCCCACAGACAGGACATGGTGATGTCACATTTACATGTCATTCATTTAGCTGACTCGATCATCCAAAGCAAACTGTGCATATAAAAAGTATAAGATCAAAATTTACCAGCCACAGTGTAAAGTAACCACATCTCAGCTACCAGACACACTGTAAAGTAACCACATCTCAGCTACCAGACACAGTGTAAAGTAACCACATCTCAGCTACCAGGCACAGTGTAAAGTAACCACATCTCAGCTACCAGACACAGTGTAAAGTAACCACATCTCAGCTACCAGGCACAGTGTAAAGTAACCACATCTCAGCTACCAGGCACAGTGTAAAGTAACCACATCTCAGCTACCAGACAGTGTAAAGTAACCACATGTCAGCTACCAGGCACAGTGTAAAGTAACCACATCTCAGCTACCAGACACAGTGTAAAGTAACCACATCTCAGCTACCAGACACAGTGTAAAGTAACCACATCTCAGCTACCAGACAGTGTAAAGTAACCACATGTCAGCTACCAGCACAGTGTAAAGTAACCACATCTCAGCTACCAGACACAGTGTAAAGTAACCACATCTCAGCTACCAGACACAGTGTAAAGTAACCACATCTCAGCTACCAGACACAGTGTAAAGTAACATCTCAGCTACCAGACACAGTGTAAAGTAACCACATCTCAGCTACCAGACACAGTGTAAAGTAACCACATCTCAGCTACCAGACACAGTGTAAAGTAACCACATCTCAGTTACCAGGCACAGTGTAAAGTAACCACATCTCAGCTACCAGGCACAGTGTAAAGTAACCACATCTCAGCTACCAGACACAGTGTAAAGTAACCACATCTCAGCTACCAGACAGTGTAAAGTAACCACATGTCAGCTACCAGGCACAGTGTAAAGTAACCACATCTCAGCTACCAGACACAGTGTAAAGTAACCACATCTCAGCTACCAGACACAGTGTAAAGTAACCACATCTCAGCTACCAGACACAGTGTAAAGTAACCACATCTCAGCTACCAGACACAGTGTAAAGTAACCACATCTCAGCTACCAGACACAGTGTAAAGTAACCACATCTCAGCTACCAGACACACTGTAAAGTAACCACATCTCAGTTACCAGACACAGTGTAAAGTAACCACATCTCAGCTACCAGGCACAGTGTAAAGTAACCACATCTCAGCTACCAGACACAGTGTAAAGTAACCACATCTCAGCTACCAGACACAGTGTAAAGTAACCACATCTCAGCTACCAGACACACTGTAAAGTAACCACATCTCAGCTACCAGACACAGTGTAAAGTAACCACATCTCAGTTACCAGACACAGTGTAAAGTAACCACATCTCTGCTACCAGGCACAGTGTAAAGTAACCACATCTCAGCTACCAGACACACTGTAAAGTAACCACATCTCAGTTACCAGACACACTGTAAAGTAACCACATCTCAGCTACCAGACACACTGTAAAGTAACCACATCTCAGCTACCAGACACACTGTAAAGTAACCACATCTCAGCTACCAGACACAGTGTAAAGTAACCACATCTCAGCTACCAGACACACTGTAAAGTAACCACATCTCAGCTACCAGACACACTGTAAAGTAACCACATCTCAGCTACCAGACACAGTGTAAAGTAACCACATCTCAGCTACCAGACACACTGTAAAGTAACCACATCTCAGCTACCAGACACAGTGTAAAGTAACCACATCTCAGTTACCAGACACACTGTAAAGTAACCACATCTCAGTTACCAGACACACTGTAAAGTAACCACATCTCAGTTACCAGACACACTGTAAAGTAACCACATCTCAGTTACCAGACACAATAAACTAAAAGCATCATATACCTACCTGTATATATATATTGCTAAGAGAGATTGTCGTGGACATGAGAAGAAGGGCCTGGACTTGACCTGAACTGGAGGACAGAGTTACGGACACCTTAGTTAGGCAGAGAGGCCAGAAGATCAAACCATTTGTTCTGTTCCTCTGAGCTGAAAGGAAAGCCTTAAGTGTGTGCTCTTGTGTGTGTGTTTATAAATAGGTAGTGAAGTAAGAACAGTTCTAGTTTCAAGAAGCTGGAAATTTCATTAGATTCTATTTCCACTATCAATAATTAAAACAAGGTTGCACACACACATCTACACACACACCTACACCCACACACCCTATAAAGTAAAAGAAGGCAGTAAAGTTCAATCCTTTCAAGGTACTGTCTCTCTTACTTTAATCTTACTTAGTGACAACCTCCTTCCCTGTATCTCTCTCCCTCCCTCCCTCCCTCCCTCCCTCCCTCCCTCCCTCCCTCCCTCCCTCCCTCCCTCCCTCCCTCCCTCCCTCCCTCCCTCCCTCCCTCCCTCCCTCCCTCCCTCCCTCTTCTCCTCCTGCTCCTCCTCCCTCTCTCTCTCACACTCTCCCTGCTCTCCACTATTCTTCACCTCTCTCTTCTCCTCCTGCTCCTCCTCCCTCTCTCTCTCACACTCTCCCTGCTCTCCACTATTCTTCACCTCTTGAGCCACACAGTAAATAACACCCTAAATACAAGATAATAGCACCTGGGTTCCTGACTGCGCTCGTTCACAGATAGAGAGATTGAAGCACAGAGAGCATCATCCCAGAAGTGGAAGTCATTTGAAATTGCAGCCTGCATGAGCTAAATGTGTGTGTGTGCATCTGTGTGTGCATGCGTTTGTCTTTGTGTGAGTGTGTCTGTGTGTGTCTGTATTGTGTCTGTGTTTGTGTCTGTGTCGTGTGTCTGTGTTCCTGTGTGTGTGTGTCTGTGTTCCTGTGTGTGTGTGTGTGTGTCTGTGTTCCTGTGTGAGTGTGTCTGTGTGTGTGTGTGTGGCTGCGGGTGACACTGATGCAAGCTGAGGGAGCCAGCAGTACAGAGATGCTGAATGGTGCCTCACTGGGCCTGGGGCCCAAGTCAGCTTCCACACTGACTGCTGTCAGAGTGTGTGTGTGAGTTGGTGTTTGTCTTTGTGTGTGTGTGTGTTTTTCAGCTCTTCACATCCACCATCTCCTCCACCTTCCCTCTGCAATGTGACATTTTTCAAACTGAACTAAAAAACTGAAAGAGACACATATACTTAATAAAAAAACATTACATTTGAACATGAACAGTTCCTGAACATGAACACTACAGAGAAGACCAGCGATGATTCCATCCCATGTTCCAGAACCAGAACTAAGCTGCAATAAGAAGCTTCAGCATTTCAAAGTTCCGATGGCCCTTCCAGTGGTTGACATGGTAACAGCTCTACATAGCTCGAGACAGGTAAACAACACATCGGTTCCATGACGGGAGAAGCCTGCTCTCCTCAGAACCACAGAGAACAACCTGATACCTGGAGGCAGGGAGAGGAGGCAGAGAGAGGAGGCAGAGAGAGGAGGCAGGGAGAGGAGGCAGGGAGAGGAGGCAGAGAGAGGAGGCAGGGAGAGGAGGCAGAGAGAGGCTCTAATGAGTTTTCTGATGGAAAGTAAGTGCTACCTTATCCCCCGGACTCTCAGAGCCCTACATGTGTCTGGCAAGCTGAGAGCTGGCTCAGGGAGCCCTGCATGTGTCTGCAAGGTGAGAGCTGGCTCAGGGAGCCTGCATGTGTCTGCAAGGTAAGAGCTGGCTCAGGGAGCCTGCATGTGTCTGCAAGGTGAGAGCTGGCTCAGGGAGCCCTGCATGTGTCTGCAAGGTGAGAGCTGGCTCAGGGAGCCTGCATGCGTCTGCAAGGTGAGAGCTGGCTCAGGGAGCCTGCATGCGTCTGCAAGGTGAGAGCTGGCTCAGGGAGCCCTGCATGCGTCTGCAAGGTGAGAGCTGGCTCAGGGAGCCCTGCATGTGTCTGCAAGGTGAGAGCTGGCTCAGGGAGCCTGCATGTGTCTGCAAGGTGAGAGCTGGCTCAGGGAGCCCTGCATGTGTCTGCAAGGTGAGAGCTGGCTCAGGGAGCCCTGCATGTGTCTGCAAGGTGAGAGCTGGCTCAGGGAGCCTGCATGTGTCTGCAAGGTGAGAGCTGGCTCAGGGAGCCTGCATGTGTCTGCAAGGTGAGAGCTGGCTCAGGGAGCCTGCATGTGTCTGCAAGGTGAGAGCTGGCTCAGGGAGCCTGCATGCGTCTGCAAGGTGAGAGCTGGCTCAGGGAGCCCTGCATGTGTCTGCAAGCTGAGAGCTGGCTCAGGGAGCCTGCATGTGTCTGCAAGGTGAGAGCTGGCACAGGGAGCCTGCATGTGTCTGCAAGGTGAGAGCTGGCTCAGGGAGCCTGCATGTGTCTGCAAGGTGAGAGCTGGCTCAGGGAGCCTGCATGTGTCTGCAAGGTGAGAGCTGGCTCAGGGAGCCTGCATGTGTCTGCAAGGTGAGAGCTGGCACAGGGAGCCTGCATGTGTCTGCAAGGTGAGAGCTGGCACAGGGAGCCTGCATGCGTCTGCAAGCTGAGAGCTGGCACAGGGAGCCCTGCATGAGGAGGTCAATTAAAGCTGAGTTTTCAACCTCCCTGTGAACCTGGTCTCTGGTGTTGGTTTGTTCTCTGTGTTCTCTGTGTTCTCTGTGTTCTGTTTTCTTACACAGGCTGATGTTGTGTGTTTATCCTGCAGATGCTGTTATCCAAAGAGACGTACAGAGAGGGATTTGAACCGGATCTGCAGTCAAATGCTCTAACCACTGAGCTATACCCACTATGTGAATATAGTATTAAAGTGTGTTGTAGATTGCATTGATGTGTCTGTGTAATGTTCAGTGGAAGATGTGTCTGTGTAATGTTCAGTGGAAGATGTGTCTGTGTAATGTTCAGTGGAAGATGTGTCTGTGTAATGTTCAGTGGAAGATGTGTCTGTGTAAGGGACCCAGGTCTCAGTCCCAGGATTACAGCCTGTCTACATAAATACATCAGAAATATCAACCAAGGGCATCAATGGAAAAGAAACACCTGTTAATCAATCTGTGGGTTGTAGTGGTTAATTACCATGACAGGTAGATGCATCCCAGGTGCTGCTAGTGTGAGAACAGTTCAGAGAGTACTGGAGAGCGTAACTGCCTGTTTCCCAGCCTCTGGGTTTCTACCAAACCACGGATGGAAATCAGCCATAGCTCTGGGACATTTCAATATTTGGAGCAAATACATTTTTCAATACATAAGTGTTTTTTTCTGAGGTCCAAACCTCATGTGTAGTTTTAACCCTGCCAGTAACCACATCTCAGCTACCAGGCACAGTGTAAAGTAACATCTCAGCTACCAGGCACAGTGTAAAGTAACCACATCTCAGCTACCAGACACAGTGTAAAGTAACCACATCTCAGCTACCAGGCACAGTGTAAAGTAACCACATCTCAGCTACCAGACACAGTGTAAAGTAACCACATCTCAGCTACCAGGCACAGTGTAAAGTAACCACATCTCAGCTACCAGACACAGTGTAAAGTAACCACATCTCAGCTACCAGGCACAGTGTAAAGTAACCACATCTCTGCTACCAGACACAGTGTAAAGTAACCACATCTCAGCTACCAGACACAGTGTAAAGTAACCACATCTCAGCTACCAGGCACAGTGTAAGTAACCACATCTCAGCTACCAGACACACTGTAAAGTAACCACATCTCAGCTACCAGACACAGTGTAAAGTAACCACATCTCTGCTACCAGACACAGTGTAAAGTAACCACATCTCAGCTACCAGGCACAGTGTAAAGTAACCACATCTCAGCTACCAGACACACTGTAAAGTAACCACATCTCAGCTACCAGACACAGTGTAAAGTAACCACATCTCAGCTACCAGGCACAGTGTAAAGTAACCACATCTCAGCTACCAGGCACAGTGTAAAGTAACCACATCTCAGCTACCAGGCACAGTGTAAAGTAACCACATCTCAGCTACCAGACACAGTGTAAAGTAACCACATCTCAGCTACCAGACACAGTGTAAAGTAACCACATCTCTGCTACCAGACACAGTGTAAAGTAACCACATCTCTGCTACCAGGCACAGTGTAAAGTAACCACATCTCAGCTACCAGACACAGTGTAAAGTAACCACATCTCAGCTACCAGACACAGTGTAAAGTAACCACATCTCAGCTACCAGGCACAGTGTAAAGTAACCACATCTCTGCTACCAGGCACAGTGTAAAGTAACCACATCTCTGCTACCAGACACAGTGTAAAGTAACCACATCTCAGCTACCAGACACAGTGTAAAGTAACATCTCTGCTACCAGACACAGTGTAAAGTAACCACATCTCTGCTACCAGACACAGTTCACTAATACTACAGTGCTACAATAACATCTCAATTACAGTAGTGCATAGTCACAGTGCTGCAAAAATCAACGACATATCTTCAGTGCATCAAACAGTGTTGTGTGTGCAGCCTCCCAGCAGACAGTGTGACCACATCACTACCTGTGTGGTTTGTGTTCAGGTGTCCTGGTGTTGGAGAGCAGCTCTCTGAGTGCCTGAGAGGACTGAAGACTCGGTTCATTCTGGAAAGAGCCAAGCTGTGAACAGGTCTAAAAATAGACCACTGTGTTTCGCGGACAGAAATCTGATGAGACTGATTCTAAATCTGTCCCCACACAGAACAGCACGTTCTTCTGTCATATTCACATTCACAGTGGACAGGATAGAACAGGGTGCTGTCGTGGGTTTGAAAGACAAAGCTCTCCTCTTGTTTGGGGGAATGTAACGTGGATGACTCTTGGCAACTTTAAAAAGTGTAAAATTGCGGAAACTATGACATGGGAGGGGGTCTTCGGTGCTCAGTCATGTGACACTAGAGGGCTTCAGATTCAATCTACGTCAAAGTGACACGGTGCACGTGCAGCAGAGCTGATCCCAGCTTGGTCTGCTGCATTAGTGATGGACTGGTGCTTCTCTGAGGAGCGGGGCTGGGCCTTCCCACTGGCCTCTCCCCAGCCTCCAGGAGGCCGGGGATGTCAGCCATGGCCTCCTGGAGGCTGGGCGAGGGGACTGCTGACTGCTTAGAGGTTAGAAAATGTTGTTAACAATTCAGGAGAGGCCTAGGGCTTCAGCAGGGCATAGTGCTTCTTCCTCTACTGCTTCTTCCTCTACTGCCTCTTCCTCTACTGCCTCTTCCTCTACTGCCTCTTCCTCTACTGCCTCTTCATCTACTGCCTCGTCTGTTTGGTCTTTATTAACAAGGCTAAAAATGGAACAGCGCTCACCGGGGGAATGATATTGGTCTATGAATGGTTTTTACGGTTATTACTTCCAAGTAAAAAAATCCATCCAACACATCCGTGTTGTGGATGACAGTGTGCATCTGAGCCAGAACCTGATGTGAGATTCACGGAGGAGAACGAGTGATGATTGAACACGTCAGTCAATCAAATAAAAGAAAGAAAAAGCAGGTAAGCTATGATCATGAATCACTGTTCAATCATACCTTCTCCACAGATCTGCTCTGTGAAGGAGGGTAATCTGCCTCTGGACAACACACAACCAGGACATTTCTACTTGTATCAATCAAGTCTGACGTCACACGCCTGGATCCCGGATAAGTGGGGATTTCTTAAGTGGAGAGAGAGAGTCACATGATCTGTTAAATAATCCTGCCCCACTATCTAACACTGACTTGTGAGACTTGACGTTGTTCAGTAAGGGGATGTGAGGGGGGGTTGCACAGCTGGAAGCATGGGGGGGGGGGGGGGGGGTAGCCAATTGGCAGCTGTAGAAGGAGTGTGTGTTGTGGGGGAGGGGAGGGGCTGTCTGACTAACCCATTGTTCTCAGTATCCAACAGCACAGACCAGCTCCACACCTGCCGCAATCCAGACACGACACAGACATCTTCACAGCATAGTTTCTGTAAATACACCACCCTGCAGCCACAGACACTGCCACAGACACAGCCACAGCCACTGACAAAGACACAGACACAGCCACAGACACAGACACAGTGGTGGTGTGCATCCAGGCACTATTCTTAGACCCTCTGAGTGTTTTGTGTGGATCAATACCCATGAAGCAGGCTGAGAAGATCCTGCACCACAAGGTCACCAGGAACTTGTCCACCACAAGGTCCCATGTGGTCCCAGGAGAGCATGGAGGCAGGGGCACAGAGGGGACATGGATCTGCTTCACCTTGGAGGAGCAGTCCTGGGAGTCCCACAGCCTGCAGAGCAGGAGGGACACGGAGGGCACGACGGAGGGCACGACCGTCCTGTCCATCTGCCACTGTACGCACCACACTGAGGCTGCAGGTGGGAAGCACTGTGTGTGTGTGTGTCAGGGTGTGTGCGTGTGTGTCAGGGTGTGTGTGTGTGTGTCGGGGTGTGTGTGTGTGTGTGTGTGTGTCGGGGTGTGTGTGTGTGTGTGTGTGTGTGTCGGGATGTGTGTCGGGGTGTGTGTCGGGGTGTGTGTGTGTGTGTGTGTGTCGGGGTGTGTGTCGGGATGTGTGTCGGGGTGTGTGTCGGAGAGTGTGTTGGAGTGTGTGTTGGTGTGTGTGTTGAGGTGCGTGTTGGTGTGTACAGAACTTTATGTCCATGGATGATCATTGATGATTCAAATACAGTCTCTCATGTACAGCTACCATAGAAACGTCCAATCAGACAAAGAACATGGATAAAAACAACAATCTGTGAGCAAATTATATGTGTATATATATATATATATATAGTATATATATCACTAATGTAAGTAAATTATTTCCCTGGAGAGCTGCTGTTTCCTATTGAGTTAATGTGAGCAATTTAAACTGAAATTGAGGTTCTTTCCTTCTCTGTGGCGTGCCTCTCTCTCAGTAGAGATGCACGCCACAGAGAAGGAGTGCATCATGGCGTGCCTCTCTCTCAGTAGAGATGCACTCCATGATGCACTCATTTCTGCCAGGAATTAATGTTTCCTCTCTTTGTGTTTCTTGACTTAACAGTTGTGTGTGTTCTTGAAATCATCGTATTTATGCACATGGAGAATTCAGCAAATACTGATTCGATTCATATGTTGATTTTCTCTGTGATGTGATCTTAAGACACGATTCATGTTGTTGACCGTGCCTGACAGCTGAGATGTGGTCACTTTTCTGTGTGGTTAGTAAACACTGTAAATACTGTTACAACTTCACTGCAGATCCTTTTTCTACATGTTGTTTGTGGATAAAAGCATCAGCTGAATGAATTAAATGTGACTATGTGGTATCAAACACACCAGCTATCCAGAAGTTTAAACTGAAAGAGAAATGGTAAAAGACCTGCTGTAGAGTCTGTCCCCGGAGGAGGAGGGGGAGGAGCATGAGGAGGGGGAGGAGCATGAGGAGGGGGAGGGGCATGAGGAGGGGGAGGAGCATGAGGAGGGGGAGGAGCCACGATGAAGAAGAGAACCAATGGGATATCCACAAGACGGCTCCTACATCCGTTGCCCTGACAACGCTACGACTTGCATCTCGGACCGCTGTTTTGTCTTAAGGGTGAACGAGAGTGAGAACGACACACACACCAAGAGAGGGAGGGAGGGGGAGAGGGGGATGGGGAGAGGGAGAGGGTAGATGTAGAGAGAGAGGGGCCCTTGCTGCTCTCTTCAGACACCTCACACCATCTCCAAACATTCACGATTCGGGAGGAATCTTACTCTGAGAGACCATCACACCATCACAGAGACTACAGACACAACACCCGGTGCTGACCCCCTCCCTGCACCTCCCCTCCCCTCCCCGCTCCTCCCCACCTCACCTAACCTAACCTAACCTAACCTCACCTCTCCTCCCAGCCCTCTGGCCGGGGGAACACAGAGCCGAGCCTCCCAGCTGGTGGAGCTGCCAGAGGAGGAGAGACACTTGGCCGCTGTACGAGCCTTGGGGGAAGAGCCAGAGTCATTTATAATGAAGACAAGTGGCTCCGACTCTCTTGGATTCTAGAGGCTGTGCCTGGGATGGAAATAGTCAATATTCAGTAGTACCTGAATTATCTCTCTCTCTGTCTCTCTCTTTCTCTCTCTCTCTCTCTTTCTCTCTCTCTCTCTCTCTGTCTCTCTCTTTCTCTCTCTCTATGTCTCTCTCTCTCTCTCTCTCTCTGTCTCTCTGTCTCTCTCTGTCTCTCTCTGTCTCTGTCTCTCTGTCTCTCTGTCTCTCTCTCTCTCTCTCTGTCTCTCTGTCTCTCTCTGTCTCTCTCTCTCGGTCTCTCTCTCCTCTTTTTGTTGATTCTCCCCTTTCATTGTGTTCTCTCTCCGCCTCCATCCTTGCTTCTCTGCCGGCTGGTCTCAGACTCGGAGCCCAACCTGGGAGCTGAAAGCCAGACTGCAGGTTTCAGAGACGAGGGCTTATCTTGTTTGCACAGAGCACATCCAATCAGGAACAAGCTTCCAATCTTAGTTTTTCACATCCAATCCACAGCGGTTTGAGGCAAATATCATTTGTCATATCCAACATCTAACAGACGTGTGATTTGCCAGGTTCCCTTGACGACTATTTCAGTGTTTCATGTTGGTATTGAAGTAACAAAAGCCAGTTGTGCTAATAAATTATAATAATGTGTTCCTTTAGCAGGCAAATTAGTCTGCAGTCAAGCGTTCTAACCACTCAACTATACCCTCCCTAATAAAACACCGTCTGGAAATCAAACCGTCTGAAACACCTGAAACAGAGACTCCACTGTGTGTTATTTCCGGTTGGTTTGCAGGTGGAAGGATACAGCAGAAGATTAGTGTGTCAAAATGTGACAGCTCAATTCTGGAAAAACTCACACACACATCGTCAGTGTGTGCGGTACACTCTCACACACACACATCATCAGTGTGTGCGGTACACTCTCACACACACATCATCAGTGTGTGTGCGGTACACTCTCACACACACATCATCAGTGTGTGTGCGGTACACTCTCACACACACATCGTCAGTGTGTGCGGTACACTCTCACACAGGCTCTGAGGAGAGCAGAAGGAGAGATGAATTCTCTGTATAAGGGGATGACTGGAAACAGCCTTCTCTCCCTTTGTTTGCTCTGTGTGTGTGTGTGCGTGTGTGTGTGTTGTTTATATGTGTGTGTGTTTGCTTTGTGTGTGTTTCCTGCTCCTCTCACCCTGGGTTCTAGATGTTGACTCAGCCAATGTTTGCAGCCCTTGTGTGCCACCCTCCCTACACCCCCTCCCCTCCCCCACCCTCCCTACACCCCTCCCCTCCCCACCCTCCCTACACCCCTCCCCTCCCCACCCTCCCTACACCCCTCCCCTCCCCACCCTCCCTACACCCCTCCCCACCCTCCCTACACCCCTCCCTCCCCACCCTCCCTACACCCCTCCCCACCCTCCCTACACCCCCCCACCCTCCCCTACACCCCTCCCCACCCTCCCTACACCCCTCCCCACCCTCCCCACACCCCTCCCCACCCTCCCTACACCCCTCCCCACCCTACACCCCTCCCCTCCCCACCCTCCCTACACCCCTCCCCACCCTACACCCCTCCCACCCTCCCTACACCCCTCCCCACCCTACACCCCTCCCCTCCCCACCCTCCCTACACCCCTCCCCACCCTACACCCCTCCCCACCCTCCCTACACCCCTCCCCACCCTGCAGAACAGGACACAGAATATAGGTAGTCTCATGTATAATATAGAATATAAGAGATCTCCAAAAACAGAAGGTTGTGTCCTCTCTGATGTGAAGGCAGAGCGGCAACTTCATTAGTGTACTTGAAAGGATTCCAGTTAGAGCAGCTGATCAGAGGGATCCTGAGCCGTCTTCCCTCTGGTGATCAGTCCGTCTGGGATACGACCAAGGGAGAGATAGCAGACGGAGAAGGACTCAGAACGACGTTCAGAGTGTTTAAGGACGGTTTAGCGTGGCTCTCAAGTACAGCGTTGTTGAAAAACACGGTACGGAGACAAGCCAGAGGCTATGCTGTCTACACAACCTGCTCTCTCTCTCTCTCTCTCTCTCTCTCTCTCTGTCTCTCTCTCTGTCGCTCTCTCTGTCGCTCTCTCTCTCTCTGTCTCTCTCTCTGTCGCTCTCTCTCTCTCTCTCTCTGTCTCTCTGTCACTCTGTCTGTCTCTCTCTGTCTGTCTCTCTGAGAGACAGAGACAGAGAGAGACAGACAGAGAGAGAGACAGAGAGACAGAGAGAGACCTTCACGCAAGGCAAACCCACCACGACTCAGGATTGCTGCAGAAGGAGATTGGCTTGCAGAATTGAAGATGTCTGCAGGGAGCGAAGCAATCATCCAAGCCTCAATCACATCTTCCTTAGAAAACCAGTAGCACAGAGAGAGTGTTCCTGAGTTATAGACGCTATCTTCATTCAAAACATCCACTGACCTTTTGGTACAAGGTAGACATGCTCAATGGAAATGTACACAAACACAAACACAAGCCTCAATGTATCTCACCAAAAGCAGAATAATAGTCTTGTAAGGGATTGTGAAGCATAATCAATGCTTTTAGTGAGGAGAAAATGTGGGGTGTTTCTGAAAGGTGTGTGACCCTCCCAGGAGAGAGGACCCAGTCTGGAACAGGAAACCTGGAGGTAATTAGAGCCTGGAGTCTACGGGAGAGTAATGAGGCCTATCCTTCAGAACGCGCCGACGGGCCTCCTCAAAGCTTTCCCCCTCTCCCCCTCACCTCAGCCACGGGAGGGAGGGAGGGAGAGAGGGAGAGAGGGAGAGGAAGGAGGGAGGGAGGGAGGGAGGGAGGGAGGGAGGGAGGGAGGGAGGGAGGGAGGGAGGGAGGGAGGAGGGAGGGAGAGGAGGGAGGGAGGGAGGGAGGAGGGAGAGGAGGGAGGGAGGGAGGGAGGGACGGAGAGGAGGAGGGAGGGAGGGAGGGAGGGAGGAGGGAGGAAGGAGGGAGGGAGGGAGGGAGGGAAAGGAGGGAGGAGGAGGGAGGGAGGGAGGGAGGGAGGGGAGAGGAGGACGGAGAGGAGGGAGGGAGGGAGGGAGGGAAAGGAGGGAGGGAGGGAGCATGGATTTCCTCTCCACTCACACAGGTTTACAGATCAATGCAACATGAAGGTATTTGTGTCCTCATTAATACTGTTTGTCCAGAGATCAATGCAGGCGAGTCGCCTCCATCGCTGTGAACAACAGCAGCTTGGTGTTTATGGCAGGCAGGGCCTCAGGGGGCGGGGCCTCGGGGGGGGGGGGCTCGGGGGCGGGGCCTCAGGGGGGCGGGGCCTCAGGGGGGCGGGGCCTCGCACTGTCTCAATGCAGGCTGGGCAGGACGTCGCAGTGCATATGGACTTCCAGGAATGGATATTTAATCTCTAGAGCAGCTCTACCACTAATCACCCAACTGGTGAACTTGACACCAAGCTCCTCTATAAGGACTTGAGGGGCTGGCTTTAGGAGCTCCTGGCTGAGAGGTTGGAGAGCCCGATGGAGGTGTTTAAACCTGTCAGCTCTACCTCTCCAGCGTGGCTGTAGATATCTCACGAGCCAGAGGTGGAGGACTCCAGTACAAGGTTCTCCCTCCTGCTCCAGCGCTGTGGCTATGGCACCATCCACCTGCCCAGCAACAGTCGTCTCTCTTTCTCTCTCTCTCTCTCCCTCTCTCTCTCCCATTCTCTCACTCTCTCTTCCGCTATCTCTCTCGCTCAATCGACAGCACAAGTAATAAAGTACGAAAAACACAACTAAAAGTCTGACCCATGTGAGAGAGGAGACACGCCCAGGTTGGCTGGCAGAGGACATCCAGGGACCAACAGCAGGGGGACCATCATGTACAGTCAGACTAGTAGCAGAGGGACCATCATGTACAGTCAGACTAGCAGCAGAGGGACCATCATGTACAGTCAGACTAGTAGCAGAGAGGACCATCATGTACAGTCAGACTAGTAGCAGAGAGGACCATCATGTACAGTCAGACTAGTAGCAGAGAGACCATCATGTACAGTCAGACTAGCAGCAGAGGGACCATCATGTACAGTCAGACTAGCGGGAGACGGCTCACATGTAAACATGAAGACACTCCCACCTGCCAGCAGAGGTCAAAGTCTCCCTCGACCTCCCAGCCGAGGTCAAAGTTAACGTGATGTCATCCACCTGGAAATAACCCGCCATATCGCTCCTTCCCCTGTGAGGATGCCCATCCCTCTGATTGGTTCAGATCTTTATCCCTGCCTCCAGGTTGGGCCTCTGTCACCTGCCCACAACTCCGATTACACTTTCACCGTTACGCAACCGGCTTAATCATCCGGTTACAAATATCATGGTTAGAGGTCACCTCGCGAACCGTCTTTGTCCCGGCCAATCCCACACGGCCGGCCGGGTGAAACTGTCAGGTGTCTCGACCGGCCGCTGTGAAAACACAGGCAGCTGCCCTGCCGCGTCACGTCGCCATGCAGAACTCATAAGCAGTGTAAACAGAGCCATCCATCAGGGGGTTATTTTGGTGTGACAATGGAAGTTGGCCCGCTCTTTCAAAACCTCCACCAGCGGTTCCCCCATGTCGTTTATACATATGGTTAAAGGTAACGTACAAGTCTTGTGTACAGTCGTGTATTGAGGTGAGAGGGTGAGGGGGGTGACTCGAGGGTGAGGTGGGGGATATAGGGGTGAGGGTGTGAGAGCGTGGGAGATTCAGATTGTGAGAGGGTGAGGGGGTGACTCGAGGGTGAGGTGGGGGATACAGGGGTGAGGGTGTGAGAGCGTGGGAGATTCAGAGGGTGAGAAGGAGAGAGGGTGAGGCTTAGGGTGAGAGGGTGTGAAGGTGGGGAGGACGGTGAGAGGGTGGGGAGGAGGGTGAGAGGGTGTGAGGGTGGGGAGGAGGGTGAGAGGGTGGGGAGGAGGGTGAGAGGGTGGGGAGGAGGGTGAGAGGGTGTGAGGGTGGGGAGGACGGTGAGAGGGTGGGAGGAGGGTGAGAGGGTGGGGAGGAGGGTGAGAGGGTGTGAGGGTGGGGAGGACGGTGAGAGGGTGGGGAGGAGGGTGAGGAGGAGGGTGAGAGGGTGGGGAGGAGGGTGAGAGGGTGGGGAGGACGGTGAGAGGGTGGGGAGGAGAGACTCTCACCATCTTTGCGGTGGTAGGTGATCTCCACCTTGCGCTCCTCGGAGCCCAGCAGGGCCTGGGCCACCTGGGCTCCGGCATGACGACTCGTCAGCTCCCCGTGCAGGAAGTCACAGGTGCAGGGCCTCTGCATGACGTCCGGCCGTGAGAACCCTGTCATCTCACAGAAGCCGTCGTTGCAGTAGATGATGGCGCAGTTCTGGACCCTGGCATTGGCTATGAGGAACTTCTTATCTGAAGGGGGACATGAGAGCAGGGTGATTAGAAGGAGGAGGGCAGGGTGGTTAATTAATAACACATCTAATGCCATCTATGTCCTTATGACATCCACAATGTCATCTCTCATGGCTCTAATGCCACTTAAAAATGTACATTGAATTAAATCTCTTTAAACAAAGGCAAATACTATCTAAAAATACATTATTGATTTATTGATATAAATGATTGATGTTTTAGTGATATTCAACAGCTTACATTAGAGCCGCATCTCTGGTTAAAAAGAAATTCCACATTCTGAAATGTAAGATTTCAGTTTTCTGGTGTAATCGTCAGGCTACAATATAACTAAAATCAGGGAAGGCTACATTGTAATTGGTCTCCAATGTGGCTTCACTATTGATTTATTGATTAACACCAAGGCAAGCCATGTATTCACCCGCTCCGCGACACTGACTAGACTATTACATCTAATGGTGCTTCAATCAACTTTATTGCTGAGAGAGAAAACTGTGACAGGCTTCAATAACAAATATTCAGCCTCGCGACGTGGCAAAAACATTCACACCATCGTTCAAGAAACACCGTACTTACTCTGCCCCTCGAATTTCCGTATAATTATCCCCAAAAATGTGTTTTGTGGCGCGACATGACCTCTCCGTACAGGCATGGTTCAAAATCTTCTTGCGCTGTCCGACAGAGCGCAGGGAAGACCCTCAGGACGTCTGTCAAGTTCTACTGCTTCACACTGCCAGCAGGGCTCCTCTTCATCACTAGTCAGTCATCCTCGTAGAATTTACCTCAGCTTTTTCCTACCGCCGCCTATTTTAACTTAAAAGCGTCCCCGCGAAAGCGCATATCGAAGGCTTCGGTGTGCCCTTTGCCGACATGAATCTGGAAGAAAGGTGTGTAGTACGCCGCAGTTTTAGCAACATTTCCCCTCTAGAAGTCCGGGTGCGGGGCGCTAGCTGTCCACGAGCCGTGGAGCTGCTGTTGTGAAGGGAAGACTGATGCTTTGAAGCCTCCGGCAGTGACGTTGTATTCCGTTCAGCGCTCAGCTCGTGCTCCTCGCGCTCGGCTCTACGGAGACTACGGAGGGAACAGGAGACGCGTAGACAAAGCACGAGGGGTGACGCCGGGGCACAAGCCAGGTGTATCCCCTGATTACCTAGAGAGAGAAAAAACCGTGTCGTTTATCTCTCACGTTGACTGTGTTTTGTGAATACCCGTGACGACCGTCATGTTTATACAAAGTGAAAGGAATCCTGCTACAGTTTTCAATAGAAACTGTGGAAACGGGTCCGTTCGCTCTGATGCGCTGTCCAAGGTCCTGAAGTAGTTATTTTCCCCTCAAACAAAACTCTCTGAATCTCGTCATTCTGTGGTTCTCACTCCTGCATAATGTTAGTTAGGCTACGCATCACTGGCGTATATTTTTTTTATTCGACTGTGCACATGACATAATGTTGTTTTGCCGTCGAAATGATTCTGAATGAGCTTTAAATTACAACTGTGTGTAGAGACCTTACACACTCTTTGTCGAACGGACACACACACACACACACACAAACATCTGTCTCTAGATTTGTTGCATGAGATCAGTGCCCATCTGGTCCATTGATAACGTAATGCAATAGTCTGGATTGAAGAGACAGAAAGACAAACTGGATTAGACTTTAGTATCCTAGACTTCTCTTCTCACGAGAGAAAAGAGAAAATAAGAGTTGTATTCAGTAGCGGTTTTTGTCCGTCAATGCGGTGGCCAGCACAGCCTGTGACTAACACGTATTGAGGTTATATTAAAAATTAATTATTTTGGATATTAGGTTACTGCGTGGAAGCTCTCACGTGACACGCCCCCGTCTACAGTGATTTGCCTTTTTTGTACAGCAGTTGTAGCTAATGATAGCTATATGCATTTATAATACTTTTAAGCAGCTTTCGGGCATGGTGGTGCGTGGAGGCACGAGCGGTCCTACTGTACCTCAAACAAAGACACTGTGATGTCTCTCCCTCTCTCTCTGTACCTCTGTCTCTATGTACCTCTCTCGCTCTCCCTCTCCCTCTCTCTCTGTACCTCTCTGCCTCTCCTTCTCTCTCTTTCTCCCTCTCTCTCTCCATCTCCCCCACTCTCTCCCTCTATCTCCCTCTCTTTGTCCCTCTACTTCCCTCTTTCTCTCTCCATCTCCCCCCCCCCTCTCCCCCTCTCTCTCTCTCTCTCTCTCTCTCCACCCCCCCCCCCTCTCTCTCTCTCTCTCTCTCACACACACACCCACACACACACATATATATGGAGGTCTGAACTCCCCCACCATACATCCAGTAAAGGGCATTCCTGCCCCTGAGATAGAATAGCAGTGTAGCACTGTAATGAACAGTGATTACTCCATCCACTCATTCACTGACTGGCCCCTGCAGTTGACCCAGACCAGACGATCATCGCAACACCCACCTCCTTCCTGTCTTCTAAACTCATCGTAAGACAAACGGTTTGATTCCCCCCCAACATGAGCATGATGGGAAAAACCAGAATGTCACTGTTCCAGGTCATACTGTTATCTTACTGTTATCTTGAAATGTTGTGAGCAGACAAGCGCTCCAAGCATACCTTTTGTATATCTGTTGTTCTGTGTCAGAAACATAGATCATTAATTATATACTGTATGTATATTCATGTTAATAACAATCATTTATCATACATGCTCTATTAAATACCCCCCAGTCTGGAGCAAGGATGCAGTCTTAAAGACACACTGGAGTTCTATGAGGATCCCTAATCTTAGCACCAAGGCCTGACAACAGTCAAATCAACACCAGCACCTGGAACCAACCTAACCAACGATCACAGAGTCAGATCCATTTGATATAGTCCCGATAGCCCACCACTGATGTCTCCAGACAGCCAGGAGTGACCTGTACTACTGCACTGTCTTAGACTGCACATCATCTCCCATCACCCCGATGCTTGATAGCCGGTGCTGCGTTCATTGAATAAACCAGCTGGGGTTAATCCTCTCATTCTTAACTCATTCACGAGAGAAACACAGCCAGGACAGTAGCTACCCGGGTTGGGGATTTGTGAACGAGTGTGTCTGTGCGCGTGTGTGTCAATGTTTGTGCGAGAGAGCAAGCGAGAGCGAGAGCGAGAGAGAGAGAGAGAGAGAGAGCGAGAGAGAGAGAGAGAGAGAGAGAGAGCGAGAGCGAGAGCGAGAGCGAGAGAGAGAGAGAGAGAGAGAGAGAGAGAGAGAGAGAGAGCGAGAGCGAGAGAGAGAGAGAGAGAGCGAGAGAGAGCGAGAGAGCGAGAGAGAGAGAGAGAGAGAGAGAGAGAGAGAGAGAGAGAGAGCGAGAGGGAGAGGGGGAAGGGATTAGGGCAGAGTTGCAGTGTTTGGATAGAGGGCCAGAAAGAGCAGTAGGTGATGGAGAATGACAGGATACTGGAGACTAACACAGGAGTGAAGTGCTGCATTCACACTCTCACTCTGCTTTCTCTGTGCTGTGACACACAGCTAACTTCCCTCAGTCAGGAAAACAACGACTCTAGAAATATGAGGAGAGGATGCCTTTACTGTATATTTACTTATTTAGCAAGTGTACCATACATTTGAGTCAAAATTCCAAAGTCACATTTAGTCATTTAGAAGACGCTCTTATCCAGAGCGACTTACAGTAAGTACAGGGACATTCCCCCCGAGGCAAGTAGGGTGAAGTGCCTTGCCCAAGGACACAACGTCATTTGACACGGCCAGGAATCGAACTGGCAACCTTCAGATTACTAGCCCGATTCCCTAACCGCTAAGCCACCTGACTCCCTGAGACATTTGCTATTGGGCTTTGGTGGTGTTGTTAATCTCTCCACTGACCTCGGGTGTTAAACTTCCTCGCCTTCAGTGGAATTGTTTTGAGAACAGAATATCCCCCCTAAGCTCAGCTGGCCTCCTCAGTTGGTCCATTCATTTTTAGCTTAATCTGTCAGTGTGGGAAGCAATTTTGAACCAGTGGTTTGAGCTTGGCCTTTAATCCAGAAGTCACACCAGGGTAAACGACTCTGTTGTCCCTACAGATGGACCCTGCTGCACCCCAACACACAACCAACATCGCTTTCTTTCTTTCTGTCAATCCCTCACTCTCACTCTCACTCTCACACACACACACACACACACACACACACACACACACACACACACACACACACACACACACACACACACACACACACACACACACACACACAAGGAGAGAGAGTGGTTGCCCAAGGGGAGGACAGAGAGATAGACTGTCTGGACAGGGTCTAGCAGACATTGCAGCAGCTCCACGTCGACCCCATGTCCTCGTACCCATTCCTCCACCGCTCCCATCACGGATGAATGTCTCACCTTTCACAGCTGACGGGCAGCTATCTCCCGAGAGCCAGGGTTCGAGGGTGGGGTCATGGGAATGTCACGCCGGGGCTGAGGTGTCCCTGCGCTGGTGATAGCCCCCGCTGACACCCGCAGATACGGGCCCCCCCTTCTGCCCCCCCCCCTGTCCCCCTCCACCCCCCTCCGACCCCCCCGTCCCCCTCCACCCCCCCTCCCCCTTTACCTCCCCTTGTTAGCCTCAGCCCCTCCACCCCCCCAGTTCCCCTCTGCTCCCCTCCATCTCCCCTCCGCCCAACCCCCCCTCTACCCACTAGGCCACCTCCCTCCTGCCCCCCCTGCTCCCCCCCCCCCGTCCTCCTCCATCCCCTCTTCCCCCCCTCCTGACCCTCCCCTCAACTGGAGACCCTTCAACATAGTCTTCCGTCTCAGTCACCATCACAGCTCACCCCTCCCCCTCCCCTCCTCCCCCTCCCCTCCTCCACCCCCTCCTCCCCCCAGCAGGAGAATCTTCCATCTCCGTCACCATCACAGCTCAATGCCGGGAACTGCTGGGCTCATCACCATGAAAAGGTGTCATCTGCACATGTGTCAGCGTGTACCCTCCTCCTCATCCTCCTCCTCCTCCTCATCCATGTCTGGATGTCAGAGGCAGTGTGAGACACTGAGACAGGCTGGGGCGTGACAGGGGAATGTATCGTAGATACACTGTAGCTTAAGTACTTGAGAGTTGTGTTCCTCATCGACTGTCACCTCTGAGTAGGGTCTGCTTTACTGTGTATCCCCCTGGATAACAAACACATTCATTTGACTACTTGGTGTCGTTCTGAAGCCATTTGGAGTGCCCCATTCCATCCATTTTCTCCTGATAATCCAATAATAATGCAGACAGAGAGAGACAGAAAGACAGACAGACAGAGAGACGGACAGAGGGAGGTTGAGAGACAGAGAGAGAGACAGGGAGAGAGAGAGACAGGGAGAGAGAGAGACAGGAGAGAGAAGGAGAGAGAGAGAGGGAGACAGGGAGAGAGACAGAGAGAGAGAGAGAGACAGGGAGAGAGAAGGAGAGAGAGAGAGGAGACAGGAGAGAGAGACAGAGAGAGAGAGAGAGACAGGGAGAGAGAGAGAGAGAGAGACAGGGAGAGAGAAGGAGAGACAGGAGAGAGAAGGAGAGACAGGGAGAGAAGGAGAGAGAGAAGGAGGAGAGAGAAAGCAACAAGACCCTCACAGGTTTAGTACTCCAGTCATGCTCACACCTTAACACAGCAAACGATGTCGGCGTCACCAGGCCAGCGTGTTCGACGCAGTTGTTGTTGTTCAAACAACAACAACAAACTGTGATCTGGTGTCATCCGACCGCTACAGTGTAATGAGTATCTTTGCTAGTCAAGTCTTTGTTAAGATGGCGCTGACATCATCATCAGGCTGAGCAGGAAGCCGGGCCGTGTTCCAGAACATGGGGGATGAAGTTCTAGAACATCGCGGGCGCTGATTGCATTCTGGAACACTTCTCATTGTCATCACAGACACGCTGTCGAACGCCATGAAAGGTGGACTGACACCTGCGAAGCATCACTGGAACCATCATCCATGTTGTGATCTGTTCTATTCAAACATAAATTGAATTCACATAGCCATCGTGTAAAGTCCTTGTGTGCATGAGAGAGTTTAAGTTGTATTCTTACAGAGATGGTTTAAGGATAAGCCATTCTCCCACACCCATGGGTACAAGGGTAATAGTGTCAACATCCTCAGTAATTATCATCATCCGTGATTATGCTCAACAAAGCCCTCTCATACGAGGGAAATATTTTTAGACGATTGTTTACTCGGAAAATCATTTCATCCCTTTTTAATCACTGGGTGTTTGTGTGGGTAAACAGAGCGAGGCAGCATCCAGCTTCAAGGTCCGCTAATAGGCCTCAGGTACAGACACGCACCTGCTGGATGTGGAGCTGCGTCCATCTGTTACTGAGACAACCTGCTACACCCACCACCAGGCTCACCTAACGTACTCATTTAGCATAAGCTTTTATCCAAGCAACATACACAGGGGGTTTTGAACCTGTAATCTCTTGATTTGCCGTCAAAAGCTATACCCACTGAGATATACACACCCCCATCCAACTTATCTGAAATCCAACATAATGTGGACTCTTAATAATTGTCTGGTTCCAAGATTAGTTTAAAATCTTTGTCATAATACCTCTGTACGTGGATGAAGTTACCTCTGTCCTCTCTCTGAGTGATTTCCAGGTCATCTCTGCGGGTTGAGGTTGGTTATAGGTGCTGATCTGTGGGCATCTGTGGAACCTTCTGTGACATTGATTATAAAAAGGTCTAAACAAATACAATTAGATTAGATATGATTGGTACATGCTAACCAGGATATTTCTTCAAAAAAGAAAACGTAACAGGATGTTTCTAAACATACGTTGTCTGTTTGCTGAGTGTGAAACCCTGTGGCGTGGATCAGATCGGTTGTGTGGTCATTGTCTCGGCTGATTTCAACTTCAGGGATGAGATGGGAGGTCGAAGGTTAAATTGAAGTCAAATTAGTGACAATCCACAAGGGTTAGTCTGAGATAAGAGGAGCACTGATTCACGGTTCGCTGGGAGCTGCTTTTGAAGACAGGGGTAGTGCAAGGCTCAGGAGAGTAGAATGAGAGGAGAAAGATTGTGTGCACGTGTATTAAGAGCAGTGTGTGTGTGTGTTAGTGTTAAGAGCAGTGTGTGTGTGTGTTAGTGTTCAGAGCAGTGTGTGTGTGTTAGTGTTCAGAGCAGTGTGTGTGTGTTAGTGTTCAGAGCAGTGTGTGTGTGTTAGTGTTCAGAGCAGTGTGTGTGTGTTAATGTTCAGAGCAGTGTGTGTGTGTGTGTTAGTGTTCAGAGCAGTGTGTGTGTGTGTTAGTGTTCAGAGCAGTGTGTGTGTGTGTTAGTGTTCAGAGCAGTGTGTGTGTGTGTGTTAGTGTTCAGAGCAGTGTGTGTGTGTTAGTGTTCAGAGCAGTGTGTGTGTGTTAGTGTTCAGAGCAGTGTGTGTGTGTTAGTGTTCAGAGCAGTGTGTGTGTGTTAATGTTCAGAGCAGTGTGTGTGTGTGTGTTAGTGTTCAGAGCAGTGTGTGTGTGTGTTAGTGTTCAGAGCAGTGTGTGTGTGTGTTAGTGTTCAGAGCAGTGTGTGTGTGTGTGTTAGTGTTCAGAGCAGTGTGTGTGTGTGTTAGTGTTCAGAGCAGTGTGTGTGTGTTAGTGTTCAGAGCAGTGTGTGTGTGTGTTAGTGTTCAGAGCAGTGTGTGTGTGTGTTAGTGTTCAGAGCAGTGTGTGTGTGTGTTAGTGTTCAGAGCAGTGTGTGTGTGTTAGTGTTCAGAGCAGTGTGTGTGTGTGTTAGTGTTCAGAGCAGTGTGTGTGTGTGTGTTAGTGTTCAGAGCAGTGTGTGTGTGTTAGTGTTCAGAGCAGTGTGTGTGTGTGTGTTAGTGTTCAGAGCAGTGTGTGTGTGTGTTAGTGTTCAGAGCAGTGTGTGTGTGTGTTAGTGTTCAGAGCAGTGTGTGTGTGTGTGTTAGTGTTCAGAGCAGTGTGTGTGTGTTAGTGTTCAGAGCAGTGTGTGTGTGTGTGTTAGTGTTCAGAGCAGTGTGTGTGTGTGTTAGTGTTCAGAGCAGTGTGTGTGTGTGTGTTAGTGTTCAGAGCAGTGTGTGTGTGTGTGTTAGTGTTCAGAGCAGTGTGTGTGTGTTAGTGTTCAGAGCAGTGTGTGTGTGTGTTAGTGTTCAGAGCAGTGTGTGTGTGTTAGTGTTCAGAGCAGTGTGTGTGTGTTAGTGTTCAGAGCAGTGTGTGTGTGTTAGTGTTCAGAGCAGTGTGTGTGTGTTAATGTTCAGAGCAGTGTGTGTGTGTGTGTTAGTGTTCAGAGCAGTGTGTGTGTGTGTTAGTGTTCAGAGCAGTGTGTGTGTGTGTTAGTGTTCAGAGCAGTGTGTGTGTGTGTGTTAGTGTTCAGAGCAGTGTGTGTGTGTGTTAGTGTTCAGAGCAGTGTGTGTGTGTTAGTGTTCAGAGCAGTGTGTGTGTGTGTTAGTGTTCAGAGCAGTGTGTGTGTGTGTTAGTGTTCAGAGCAGTGTGTGTGTGTGTTAGTGTTCAGAGCAGTGTGTGTGTGTTAGTGTTCAGAGCAGTGTGTGTGTGTGTTAGTGTTCAGAGCAGTGTGTGTGTGTGTGTTAGTGTTCAGAGCAGTGTGTGTGTGTTAGTGTTCAGAGCAGTGTGTGTGTGTGTGTTAGTGTTCAGAGCAGTGTGTGTGTGTGTTAGTGTTCAGAGCAGTGTGTGTGTGTGTTAGTGTTCAGAGCAGTGTGTGTGTGTGTGTTAGTGTTCAGAGCAGTGTGTGTGTGTGTGTTAGTGTTCAGAGCAGTGTGTGTGTGTTAATGTTGAGAGCAGTGTGTGTGTGTTAGTGTTCAGAGCAGTGTGTGTGTGTGTTAGTGTTCAGAGCAGTGTGTGTGTGTTAGTGTTGAGAGCAGTGTGTGTGTGTGTTAGTGTTCAGAGCAGTGTGTGTGTGTGTTAGTGTTCAGAGCAGTGTGGGTGTGTGTCGGTGTTCCGGCCTTGTCAGTACACACAGGGCTGATGTTCCCAGCAGCCCTCACTATTAGTTGAGGGTCTCTACGGAGAACGCCTTGTCAACCCTCCTCCCCCTTCCTCCCCCCCCCCCTCCCTCTTCCTCCCCCGTTCATTATGCTGTGTTGTCAAAGCCCCTGGCAGGGTTCCAGCCCAGAGACTCCCTCACCTCCCCTCCTTCCTCCCCCTCTCCTCCCCCTCACCTCCCCTCCCCTCGTCTCTTCCTGTTCAGCCAGTCTGGGTGATCGGGGGTTGCCGTGGCAACTTGTCCTATCCCTTGTTGGATCATCCCCAGGTTCTGCATCTCTCCCTTTCTCTCTCCCTCCCTCTCTTCCTCCCTCCTTGCTCTCTCTCCCTGCTCTCCCTCTCTCCCTCCCTCTCTTCCTCCCTCCTTGCTCTCTCTCCCTGCTCTCCCTCCCTCCCTCCTCCTCCCTCTCTCTCCCTCCCTCCTCCCTCTCTCTCTCTCTCCCTCCTCTCTCTCTCTCCCTCCTTGCTCTCTCCCTTCTCTCCCTCTCCCTGCCCCTCCCTCTCCCTCTCAATCTCCCTATTCGGCTTCTCTCATTACAATAAGAACTCTCCTTGGAGAGGTTAATACTCTCTCTCTGGATGTAGACAGCTGCTGTTTTTAGATGTTATGTACAGCCTGTGGTCAGAGGCATTGTGGGAACACAGTTTCAGAGATCACTAAAGATCATCAACAACGTTCAATGAGATGCATCCTCAGTCTGGACCTGTTCTCTGGCTTAGTCAGACTTGAATGCTGGAAACACCGACTGGCAGAGCTTACTGTGCCGACTAGCAGAGCTACTGTGCCGACTAGCAGAGCTACTGTGCCGGCTGGCAGAGCTACTGTGCCGACTAGCAGAGCTACTGTGCCGACTGGCAGAGCTACTGTGCCGGCTGGCAGAGCTACTGTGCCGACTAGCAGAGCTACTGTGCCGGCTGGCAGAGCTACTGTGCCGGCTGGCAGAGCTACTGTGCCGGCTGGCAGAGCTACTGTGCCGACTGGCAGAGCTACTGTGCCGGCTGGCAGAGCTACTGTGCCGGCTGGCAGAGCTACTGTGCCGGCTGGCAGAGCTACTGTGCCGGCTGGCAGAGCTACTGTGCCGGCTGACAGAGCTACTGTGCCGGCTGGCAGAGCTACTGTGCCGACTGGCAGAGCTACTGTGCCGGCTGGCAGAGCTACTGTGCCGGCTGGCAGAGCTACTGTGCCGACTGGCAGAGCTACTGTGCCGGCTGGCAGAGCTACTGTGCCGGCTGACAGAGCTACTGTGCCGTCTGGCAGAGCTACTGTGCCGACTAGCCAGCTTGTGTGTTCTATTGTTTTCATGTGCCTTCGCATTCAGGATAGGCACCACTACACACACACAGGTACACAGGCACACACACAGCCATACACAAATATGTTCTGCTACTTTGTCTTGAAAACACAACCTTTTGGTTTCCAGGTTCTCTAACACATGCCTGTAGAAGTCCAGTCGGAGACGGACAAGCGTTCAGTCATGCAGCAGGAAGAGCGATCAGTGATTGGTCAGATTCACGTCAGGTGACACTGACAGGTGAAGACGAGCCGCTCCCGTGTCCTCAGCCTCCGCACGGTCTGACGGACGGTCCACACTCGACAGCTGAGTCGTCTAGGGGAGACAAGACTGTCAGAAAAATCTGATTGCCTTTTTTCTCTCCTCCATATTGCCTTTAGTTGGGCAAATCTATTTTTCGATATGAGACAATACCTATAAGAACACTGTCTGCCGTAGGCCGGTGAATCCTTCACCTCAGTCTCCCTCTGGTTCCTGTAGAAGGGTATCTAGAGGAAGTGAAGGTATGGATGTGACCTGTTTCCATACATGACTTACCTAATAGGCCTTTAACACCACAGAGCTATACAGTACTGTGTGGTACCCTCCAGTCCCCCAGGGTGAAGCCATCGTCAACACACAATGAGCTGGGCCAGTGAACCGAGGAGGCTGGTCCTCTGAGGAGAGCGGAGAGAAGAAGCAGGGTGAAATATGAGCAGCATGACTATTGGGTATTGAGGGCAGAGGAAACTATAGAAGCAGCCTCTACTCTTACACAATGACGAACACACAGCGGAGGATATGGTTTCTCTTATGGGGCACTTAGACTCACAGACGACCTCGTTCAGAGAATGTGTGGAGGGGTGCGAAGTGTGGAGGGGCGACAGAGAGAAGGATTACACACCGTCTCCTGAATGTATATATGTATAATTTATATTTAAAACGATCGAGTCCACACCAGGACTCGAAATGAACTGCTGTGACATTCTGGAAGGTTCAACAAAGTATTTGTAGTACTTCCTTCATTAGCCAAAAATCAGGAAAACCTACAAAGCTTAAACACTAACCCTCTGATGGCAGTCCAATTCCTGAAATCTTTGTATCTTAGGCAATGTCCATTACCCACACGTTGCTTTCTAAGACTTGGTTCATTTCATGTCGAAAATCTGGGTAGTTATCATAGCTTACTGGCAACTCCAAGTAACAGCCCCAAGTATGAGCAACAGGTCTTCTCTGAAAACCCTGAACCTGTGTGAAGCTGACAGTGATGCTCTTTCCTGTGAACAAATCTGACCCAGTGCAAAATCTGAGGAGAGAGGAGAGGTGCTGTGTGTCTGACTCTCTAAGGTATGTGTTTACATACTTGACTATTTGTTTCTCCTGTGCATTCTGGGTATTAGGGTAAGTAATTGATCTCATGATCTTTCGTGATGTGGGTTGAAGCTCTTCATAGACTGCTGCGATCCCTCTCAGCTCTGATTTAACAGGTGGGAGCATGTTGCTCCACTGTTCAATCACAAAAGCAGGCTCTTGAATCAGTTTTTGGTGAGCGAGCTCCCTCAAGACATTCCCCCCAGGAAGGACACAACATCATTTGGCACGGCCGGGAATCGAACTGGCAACCTTCAGATTACTAGCCCGCTTCCCTAACCGCTCAGCCACCTGACTCCCTGACGATGCCAATACCACAGAGGGCTTCACAAACACCCATAGAACTGCCCCTCAACAAACCCAAACCCTCAAGTATGATGTCTTATTCATGTATATGTTCAACATATTTTCAGTGTGCAGGATAAGTCCTCCGTACACTGGACCGTATGCATGAAGTGCTGTGACCTTCATTAGCCCTTAGGGTCCCGAGGCAGGAGAGTGCATGCATACTGCATTATGTAGCATATGCTCCTAAAGTCTGAATTATTCAATGACTCGTCACCAAGCTCAATGAATGGAAGGGATGCAGAGCTATAGAAACATATGTCATTCATGCTTCAGGGTAAGAGTAAACCCAGGCAGGTGTCCAAGAATACAGGCAGCTCTCTTCAGCTTAATACACCAAATTTAACGTTCTATGTTTTGTGGAAAATGTGTCGAAAATTCACTTTTTCTCTAAACATTTTTGTAGGATTTATTGGTTTCTTAAATTACATTCCACCTGAAAATATCAACGCTCACATCTCCCTCTAGTGGTGGATGTGAATAAACACAAAGTTGAAGTTGAGTTCAATATCAGAAAGCTATTTGTCTAAATGCTCCCTCACACTACAATCATACACCAACTACCAACCTTTTACTTTAAACAAACGCTCCCTAAAGCAAGGAAAGATGATTTCATTAGGGATAAATTCACAAAACACAAAGGAGGCACCATGATTCAACATTAGCTGAGCAATACCGTGTAAATATATAAAACGCTGAGAAGATGGAGTTAATTATCCCTCAGTTGAGGACAACCCCACTAAGTGTAACCTGATATCACTGTACAGACACAAGGTCTTAACGCACCAACCCAGCTGGCTCATTAAGCTAAAGGGCTAATTCAAACTTAACTGCGATCATTTACAAGGCATTGCTTTCAATCGGAAACATAATAAGCATTATACAAGTCATTCGAAATAGAATCTAAGCCTTTAAATCCGTATAATTGCCCTGAATGTACCAAGTAGATCAGGGTTCCGCCATTCAGACATTGGAACAATTAGTCCCTTTGAACGGATAACGCACAATTTGATGTTACATTAGAGGCACAAAAAACTCTAAAATCTGTATTTTGTTTGGCGTATGCTTTACTGTAACTGTCCTTCTTCAAAACAAAGTACAGCAGGGAGATATATCACCTCTGAGCAGTGTTGTGCTGAGTGAAGGGCACATGTACAGCTGAAATCTCTAAGTGTGTCTGTGCTTGTGGATCTAATCGGATGCACGATGCCTTCATCTCCTCTAAAGCATAAGCATGGCCACACTTTCCTATTGTAGCATCACTGATGGAAGGTCTCAAATGCTCGACCACAGAGCTATAAAGCTCTGGAAAGAGACCACTGCACCTTTTTCTTTCCTTTCTAAAAACGCTGAGAAGGAAAATTCTGAGTGAGAAACAGAAGGGTTCAATTTAAGAGGCCACTGCAAGTTGAACCCTTCTGTTCCTCACTCAAATCTGTCCTTATCTATTATTTGGAAAGGTAAGAAAAAGGTGCAGTGGTCTCTTATTTCTTTCCAGAGCTGTACATTCTCAAATGCTCTACCACAGAGCCGCACTGCCCCAGTGCCGCACTGCCCCAGTGTTGCCTGTCTCTCCTACCCCCGCTGGACAGCAGGATAAAGCATTTGGAGGGCGGTCACCGTGCAGAACCTCTCTGAGGACAGCATTCTTCAGTCAGGGCCTGTATCTGCTGTTAGCTGCTAAGTGGCCTGTTAGTTCACCTCCAGAGAGACTCTTCAGGAGAAGATGAGTCAAACTTTTCCCTCAAAAGCAGCTGGGCAAAGGAAAACACATTTGTCATGTTTCTGAGCCTTACTGGTGTCAACAGTGTGTCGATGCTGCTGGTGTTTTGACGTGGAAGCTTACAGGGTTGTGGGGAAGTCTGGCTTAGACTAAACTTGACTTTTGACAGTCTTGATAATTACTTCAGACAACTAAATAATTGAAATACTATTCCAAGATAGTTGGCAGATGAAATTATAATGCAATTAAAAGTCTAAAAAAATCCAGGGAACCCGCTTTCAGACCATAATAGTGACAGAGCCGGGGTGCTACCCTGTTGATCCTAGCTGCTAATCGTGTGTGAGGGGCTCATTAGGCCTTCTCGAGACGGGGTAGTGTTACCGTGGAGACACAGATACAACCAATTCTTAAGGTGGCCAGAGGTTAAAAAAGCCCGCAGTGGCGCTTACTGTACGGACAGGCTACAGTATGCATGAGAGAGGCTCTGTTACAAAGTTAGGTTACCGACAGCTGGGACAAGAGGCGAACGGAGAGCTGCCACTCAAACTCACACTGACGCTGCCTTTCCAATGAAGCTGGTGGTGGGAGTCACTTTCAGGGAAATGAGATGGGGTGGCAGGCAACTCGAGCCGTCCCTCGCTGGCTGTCCGGTGTTGTTTGGGTCCACCACCCTGTTTGACCTCGAGCTTGACAGACGGAGAACATCTAGACGCATAAGGATTTCTGCTGTCACTGCCAACAATACATGATGCCTACCACGCTGGAATTGTAAATACGCGGTTTGCGTTTAAAAAAAAATCGCATGTACTAGATAGCCTTCTTGAGACTGAAATGGAAATCAATTATTTGTTATTTATTATTTTCGGTCGGAACAGGAGAAGGATATCGTTTGCACCTGGAAGTGAGATTAGATGTTGAACGTTCCTCCAGCTTGGTCTCATTACGTTTCAAAAATTGATGCCGCGTTCCTCTGATCTTAAGAAACCTAAAACGCAGAGTGAAGAGATGACACAGGGATTTTCCGCCAGTCTCACATTATGAATTAATCAGTTTTTAAGCGAAGGACTAGAGTACTTAAACAGAGCCTACAGTTCAGTCTTTAGTTTCATCAGGCCCCCGGTTAGCAGTAGGATAGCCTACTATATATTGTTTTATATTCATAAAACGCTTCTCCGTCATAAGGCTATTCTCCGGTGTTCACTTCATAAGCATGATCATACCAGAGTAGAACAAAAATTGCGACCCCGTGCACAGGCCCTATACAATGACCCAATAGAACCGATAGAGGGCAGTCGTTATGCATATATAATCTCGACATGTCTGACCGCCAATGTTACATCTTTCTATTGTTTATGAACAGCTCCCACTGTAGGCCTACGTTACTTTGCTATAGTTCTGATGTTAAAAAAAAGAAATCGATTCAACTAGCACAAATCAATAACCTGATTGAAGTAGGCTAATAAAGGTATCTCAGCTCAGAACACAAGCATATTATTTAAAATGTCGAACTGCAGCTTTATCTTTCCTAGTTATGCTATATTTGGGAGTAGTTGAGCTATATCCAAACCGTTTTATGTGACAATTTAAAACAGACTCCGTAGGCCTACAGCACAGTTTAATTGTAGGCCTTTTCGGTAAACATACTGTTTAATCTCCCGTGCACTCCCCTGGCGGAGAATACCTCCAATGTAGGCTATACTGTAGGTGGCAGTAGAATGTAAGTAAACTTCACTTCGATTACACAGCTCACACCAAACGTAGGCCGACTCGTCGAGAACCACTCCTGAGGTAAATCTTGTATGATCTTTCTCCCTCCATGCAATTAACCAGAGGATGAATTAATGAGCTTTTAATGCTTCCGGTAAATGATACCTTTTTAATATCTCCTTAAACCACACTCACTGGTGTGAAAGATAGAGACGTAAGTAAGCGGGAAAATGTCACCAAATCCAACAGTCATACCATTTGAATTATAAATCAGGAAGAACAGCAGACGATTTTTTCTAAGCTAATGAATATTTAAAGACCAGAGTTTACCAGACCAGAGTTTTGACAATAGAGGAATACAAATTTTTCTCTCGGTTTTCTGATAAGAGGTTAAGCAGAGTGTAGCTCATTTCCATTTAATCTTTTTTGCTCCGGAAGTCAGTCAGTCAGAATTACCTCCAAAGTGTTCTGATTAAATATGCAACCGAAATGTAAATGTAGAAATATTAAATACAACAAAAAAAAAGAAGAAAGATAATCACCATCATCATTACCATTATCAACTTTTCACCTGTTTGGTCATTTTGTCTGGCGTTCTGTTCGTTGATGATGGTGTGTGGTCTCCCATATTATAATCCTAAGAATACTTGTATCTAGTTTGGAGTAACAGGGCTGATTGCAGCGTGTGTGTGTATGACCTCAGCTTGACAGGGCTCTGGCCCTGTATCAGTGGGAAGGCAGAACTCACAGGTGGGTGTTCACTCTCAGGGCGTGGGAGGGGGTTCGGCACGCTATCTAAATCAATACGAGGTGAATTATTAAGAGCTTTCTCTGTCACGCACCGAGGAACGGTTCTCAGGGTTGAGAAGCCGGCAGGTAGGTGGACTTCCTCCAGGATCTCTTTCTCCTTTCTCCTCCCTCCCCCTTCTCCCTCAGTAGATCACACATCATAGTCTCTCCATTTTTTTTCTCTCCCTCTCTTTTTCACTCTCTTACACACACACGCACACACACGGGCACACACACGGACACACACACACACACGGACACACACGGACACGCACACACACACACGCACACACGGACACACACGCACACACACACGCAGGACCTAGAGCTCACCCTCGTCTGAGAGCTCATTAGTCAGTGCAGTGATGCAGTCGCCCGTCATTATGTCCTCCGTCCTCGTCCGTCTACTTCTCGTCCTCCTTCTGCGCTGTCTTCATCTCATTTGGGCACCCGAGGCAGTCTTCATGATGAAGGCGGTTTTACTCCTGTAGAACTCTGTCAGACCCTTACCGACCCCTCGCCATCCGATCGCTAGTCTCCTTACGCCTGTAACAGATCTGAGGACAGACGAACAGAAGCGTTTTGCATCTAGACTTAAAGATAAAGTTCATCATCAAAAACAAAAAACTCAATACTGTCCCATTCCGAACCATCCTTACACACGCACGCACACACACACACACACACACACACAAACAGACACACACGTGAGAGTCTTGTTTAACCCTATAGCTGCTGATGAATCCTTCAAGCGGCGGAGATAGATCGGAGATGGATCTGTTTTGTCGTTGAGACGATCCCTAAGCTCTCGTTTGTCTGGCCGAGCGAAGCCGTCCGACACAGAGAGCGATGGGAGAGGTTGCTCTGTGGTACGGGAGACCATCAGTCTTCCTCCCTCCCTCTCACTGTTGTTTCTTATCTTGTCTAGTCGTCCGCCATTGTGTGAGCAATCAGTTACACAGCGCCGCTAATATCCACCTAGCTAATGGCAGCGCGGCGTTCTCGGCTATCAATCCACATTATCAGAGAAGGGAGCGAAAGAGGAATGAGGAGGAGAGTGTGTCTTGACATGCCAGTCTTGAGATGAGTGAGAAGGCCAGGCTAGCTATCTTAGCGATTGAATGTTCTGTTGCTTCTCAGTCAAAACATTATTTCTTTGATTGTAGGCTAACTGTTGATGAATAAGATGTAGTGGCATTCCCCTGCTTTTTAGTGTCACAGGCTACTTCAAAACTGAATGACCCACATGAGCTATTATTATAACGCCACAGTATTGGCGTCTCATGTAATCTAACTATAAAGACAGGAATCTCTTCGCGTGTGTGAGACTGTGGCTCGATTATCTCAAGAACCGGGCATTTAATGAAGTTGGAATTGGGCAGGTATATTCCTCAGGACCCAAGGACATGCAGTGTAGCCTTCTATTCCACACCAACGGACGCTGCACTCGTTCAGCTAACGGCCGACTGATGATGACACTCTGTGTATCCTCCAGATGCAGGCCTACACTGCAATAATCTCAGTGACAGAAAACATTGACTGCAGCCGTCACATCATCTCTGATTGCTGTTTCAACGTTTCAATGGATCGGTTTCCACACAGCGCAGAAAGCTGCGACTCAGGCCGCTAAGTTGTGGGACTCTTAATTCCTGGGAGAGTTGCAGATGCAGCACAATTCGACGAGTGGCCTGTGACAGCTGAATCTAAGCCCCCAGCGCTCAAGCAAAATACTTTAATTGCATGCAAATGACCATAAATTGTTACGCCGTCCCATCTTCATTAGAGGAAAGTGTCTGCTGCCTAGATGAAGGGACAATGAAGTACTAACTCTTCTCTTGCTAGGCTGGTTCACATTTCAGATTTGCCAAGTTTAATTAAGCAATAGATTAAGTTTTGACGGGAGCGTCCAGTGTGTTGAGTCCCATGAGTGGTCTGATAAACATTCAAATAGAGGCAGTCCTCAGCCGCCTAATGGCTTTGAAAATGGAAGTAAATGGTTCAAAAGTCTTTATTTTCAGCTCTATTCGGCATATTATGTATGTTGCGTATTCAGACAGTTTTGAAAGCAAATGCGTAGTGTGGGCTATGTTGTCATTAAGCGTTAGTTAATTATAGCCCATCTATTGAAGTAAATGCACCCTGAACATAAGTGTTGTCTGGATTGCTGTGATGAACACATTTGTCTAGATGTGTTGCGAGAGCCACGTCACAAAGACCCGGTGTTCACATCCTCTCAGCAGACCTCTAACTTCAACGTGTGTGGGTGTGTGTTTGTGTGTGTGTGTGTGTGTGTATTAGCCTTTAGAATGAGACTTTTTTCATCTGCAGATGAAGTACTGGACAGCATGTGGACAGAGGAGTCTCCAACCAGCTCTCCAAACTCTGAAGTGTAACAGCTCCAGACAGAGCTCTTCTGAGGAGTTTAGGAGAGAACTATCCTTCCCTTGAAAGATAAAAGCTTCTCATGTTGTGCAGCCATGAGGGCATGTTGCTATGAGCTGCAGACTACGTAACCATGCTGTAGGCTTGTCTTATGCAGCTTCCTTTAACCATACTGAGACATTGTGAACATTATCTGCTGTATGGGTCTTTTAATACATGTTGTCAGGGTGTATTAATCAAGATTTATTCTTTATTTCCAATATAAGTGCTGTGTGCTTAGAGGACAGAGCATTTTGATGAAGTTATAGTTACTGGAGTGGGTGTTGGAGACTTGGATATGGAATTAGCTGAGATTTCAATATCAAGTTCATCTTTGGTCATCTGTCTTTCTATGGTTCTCAACTGTAAGAAGCTATGAGGTAAATTCATAATATTTCTCACCATTTAGTATTTTTTTTATTTTTATAAACCTTACACTTGAGTTAGTATTGTTTCTACAGTAATCTATGACCTTTGGACCTGCAGATGATTACCGCCAGCCTTTGGACCTCCCTACACTCCTGTTAGTGCCGGGATGAGGAAAGTGCAGGCCCGTGTTGCACCCGTGCCCTCAGTACTCCTCAGGAGCAGTCCGAGGAGAGCTCGCTTTTATTTTACCCTCTGAAGGTCAAAGGTCAAACCCAATGAGAAAATGCACAGGTCAGGGAGTAGCAATTACCAAGAGGTTGAAACAGCTAATTAGCTCATATTGTTGTGAATGGAGCATGTATGAAGATACGATTTCTTGTTGCCTGTTTTAACACCTTGTAGAAAAGCAAAAACATCCAGTTTCACTTTCTCTTCTTATTTTTTGTTGTTACCAATAAATCCCAAAGAGCCCAGTTGATGGTTTTGTTAACTAAAGACTGTATCCCTTTCAACTCCGAGTGAAGAGGATTCTGCTTCGCCTAACCTCAGAACCTGTGAATGTTCCTTCCGTGACAAGCTGTTCTAGAACAGAGACTCCGAGTTCCTCCTGGGCTGCGTCTTCTGAATTCACATCAGGAACTTTTCTTTTTTCGAAGGGGCTCCGTCTGTGAAGCGAGATGACGTCTCCTGTTTGATACCTGTCTCCGTGCCTGGGAGCTACGCGGCACACCTTCAAAGCCCAGGCGAGAAGCCTTGGAGACGGATCTAAGCCCAAGGCCGAGGGCTCTTCAGGGCTGGGAAGGAACCAGAGGATCCAGGGAGTGGATGGGGATTGACAAAGCCGCCCACAAGAGGCCGGTGGCAGCTGAGACGCTGGGCCGAGGGGAGGAAGGAGACGGGGGGGGTCGTGAGGGGAGGCAGGAGCTGAGAGGGAACCACATAATACGAAGCCATTCAAAACGCGCTGGCGTTCTGCGGGTCTCTGTGTGAGAGGCACCCCGGGGGGGGGGGGGGGGGGGGGCGGGGGGGGGGGGGGGAGGGTCGGAGTCCGCCCCCTTCAGTCAAGGGTTAGGGTCAGTCAAGGGACGGTGGAACGCTGTGGTACTTTGTCTCTCCTCGCACAGACCCGGAGAGGAACCGACGGATTTCGCCTCGTCGTGGCGACTGAGCCGGCGGTTGATTGACAGGACCTGACGATAAAGGAGGCGAGGAAAAGCTGCTGAAGGGTTTAGGCCTTAGAGATGGAGTACTCATGGAAGAGAAGCTATTGAATCATCTTTTTAATCTGTCTGTCAAGGTTATTGAAAGTGCTGTCTTCGTTATTGCTAGCCAGCCTTGGTACAGGAAGACCTATAAGTGCCTGAACACACAAGAGCTTACAGACGACGCACACACACACCTCCGGTAAAGCACACGCAACACGGATACAAACATGCTGGTTATCATTTCATGTAAATTCTAGCAAAAATACAGTCATTATCTTACATATTGGAAACACACAGCGTTTAATAACCAGGAGCTGGTGGAATGAATACGTCAATATATTGCTGGGGGTAAAACTCTGGGGTAAAATGATTCGATTTCATGAGACAGTCTTTCTTGTAGATGCAGCTCTTCATCTTGACATTTGACTCCCCCATTGTGTTTCCTCCAGATAGAGCAGATCGCTGCCCAAAAACAAATGCAATCCAGATTGGCAGATGGGATGAGCAATGATGAGTCTGCAAATGTTAGAAGGGCAGAAGGGCCGTTGATCTTATCAACTCACCGTGCTCGTGTTGGGAGGATTCATGATGTTGTGTATCGCTGTATTGACGATCAGAGATCTTGTGGTTTTCCCAAACCCAGGTTTTCGCCCCAGTTATTTCAACAAAAGACAAGCCTGATGGAATCAGCGAACATTGGTGCAGACACCTGAAGCAGGTCTGGATGAGGAAACGTTCATCATCGCTGCAGTTTCCTTCTTTTTAACTGCAAGTGTAAACGTGAGTATTAGCAAGGCCACAAACTGATGTCAACTTCAATGTTTGTTAACTTATTTTCCTCACAGAAACATTTGTTTGTCTGCCTGTCCTGCCTCTGTCATGGTTAGTTATTTTGTGCTAAAGCGTCATGCTCTATAATCCCTGGAACAAGTGGAAACTTAAGTTGAATGAAACCCTCCTCAAGTAGGAGACGCCCAGCTGAGTGTGAGTATTACACCTGAGCTGTACTCAAGGCCCTACCAAGGCACAGGGAGTCAGGTGGCTGAGCGGTGAGGGAGTCGGGCTAGTAATCTGAAGGTTGCCAGTTTGATTCCCAGCCGTGCAAAATGACGTTGTGTCCTTGGGCAAGGCACTTCACCCTACTTGCTTCGGGGGGGGGGAATGTCCCTGTACTTACTGTAAGTCGCTCTGGATAAGAGCGTCTGATAAATGACTAAATGTAAATGTAAGGCACAGACTCATTTGAATCAACACCTCACACATCTACTCAACCAACAGGACGCTGTCAATCGAATTCTCATTAGAATTCACACTTTGTTTTGAATAATATTGTATATTAGATGACATTGACAGATGGGAGTTTGTGCTGTCAGCTTGTCACAGTGAGAGTTTTAATCAAAATAGGGGACAATGTCAGTTAGCTATCGATGTTACTGGTCTTCCTCTCCCCTGTGGATCAGCGTTACATGATGGACACGGTTGCTTTAAAAGCTGTTGTATCAAATGTTCCACATGGTCATAATCATGATGAAAATCACTAAACGTATTTTTAGCGTGATGATACGAGATGAGGATATGAGATATCTTACTTTTGTCAACAAGGGTGTTGCTGGTGAGCTGAAAGAGATTCACAAACTTCCTTCTAATGCATCTAAAAAAAAGCTCTAAAATTGCATCTTAAAGCATTTCTATTTTTTATATCTACCGCAATATAAATTGCATGATCAACCAAATGGAACTAAATGTAATTAAGACCAGCACAAGGTTAATTTGGTCAGTAATGGTATTAAATAAGTGCATGGAGATAGTTCCCTGTCTAAATACCAATTCATTAAATCCCTGTTATTAAAAAATCATACTGCGAAATTATACCAAGCATATACACATTAGCAGTCATTAGCGATAGCGCTCTGTATTTGTCTTACCGAGGCCAGTAAAGATAGTCTTGAGCGGAATTTTTAATGTTCAATATCATTAATCTTCACATTTGTAACCTTTTATTCAAAACCTAAAATTTTCATTAATTTCCCCCTCTCTCGTCCATTCATCCCTCCCTCTCTCTCCTCGCTTGGACCGGTCAAGGTCCACTCGTGAGAGAAGCTATTCAAACACAAATACAACTCATGTAAGTTTTATTAGTTTTGGCAACTCAAGGCGTTGAATTAAATGTTGATGGCTTAAATGGAGAGCTGCTTTATCCTCCCACGTTTATTCATCTGTGATTCTAATTCTATCCTGCTTCTCCTCGTATAAAACAGGCTTTGTTTCTCTCTAAGCTTACCTTTTGAATTCATCTCAAGGCTGTTTCTTCTTTTTTTTTTGACAAGGTGTGTCAGTAACAACCACATCCTCATGTGAGAATTCAAATTATCCCACAGAATCACGAATGTTTTCCCTTTGCCTTCTGTTCAATATAACTTTAAATCAATTTAGCAGACGTTTAATTTATTGCCGTGCTGAAAACGTATTCACTCTCAAATCTGAAGACACACACATGGAGTTCGACCCTCTCAAAGACAATGTCTGTCCTTGGAGAGTTCTTCTGGATTACAAAGTCTCAGTGTCCACACTCCAATTTTCATTTTTGAGATTTACAAAAACATGTAATTTAGAAATGTCTGTACAGCACCACCAGCTTTGTGGAGGTGCTAATACTGGTTCACTTTATAAAGCATGTGTGTGTGTGTGTGTGTGTGTATGTATTGCCTATTTACTATACTAAAGGTACAGTGTATACATGTATGTGTGTATGTATGTATAGAGACTATTACTGTATGTGCCGTATGGTTGGATGGATGATTTGACAGGTGTATGTTTGTATGTATGTATGTAGCTAAGTACTTTATGCAAGTCTTGAAGGTACATATAGGTTGGTTGATAAGTCCGTGTGTGTGCTATAATCTGTGTGTGTGTCCTGCTGTTATCCTCCAAGGACCATTGGAACTCGTGGTTGTGAGTCAATGCAGCCGTCCTCCCCTAGGAGCTTCTAGATGACCCTCCAATAGCTCTCTCTCTCTCTCTCTGTCTCTCTCTCTCTCTCTGTCTCTCTCTCTGTCTCTCTCTCTCTCTCTCTCTCTCTCTCTCTCGCTCTCTCTCTCCTCCAATAACTCTCTCTCCTCCAATAGCTCTCTCAAATGAGCAGGAGCCCAACATGGAAGCGGCGCATGGCTGTAATAGCATTTTAACTGTTATGGGAGCGTATATATATGAGCTTTCAGTGCTGCTGGTCATGCAGCCATGGCTATGAAAAGGACAAGCAGACAATCGCCTCCAACTGGACTGTGACAGGCTAATTAATGAGCTTCCATTGTAAAATCGTTGCTACATAGGTCACCTGAACAGTGTAATTAAAATGCAATGTAGATTCGTATTTTTTATTGAGGTAGTTAAATTGGGGGGGAAAAAGGGAAAATAAAAATAATCAAAGGCCTTGTAATAATGTTGGTCAACAATGAAGAGGAGAGGAAAAATATGGGTGGAGATGCTGCACACACACACACACACGCACAGACACACACCAACACACACGCACACACACACACCAACACACACGCACAGACACACACCAACACACACACACGCATTAATGTTGCCCACGAGGTTTGATAGATGTGTCACATTGGAGCTTTGAATGAAAGCCAATTACATTTATAATGTCAAACGTTGAACAGAAATTAGCCACAGTGTTATAATGCGAAAGCTAATTGCCAGGAAATGTTAAAATGATTTAAATCACTGGGGCTATTTCAAGACATTAGGCATTTGAAGATTGCTACAGCACTAACAATTTCTACCACCCATTTTATAATTACATTTAATAGGTTGTCTTATCGGCACTCTAAAAGTGAATTCGGATTATCGTTGGCTGGACGAGAGAGACAGCGGAAAAATGTTTAACATTTCCCCCCCCCCCCCCCCCCCAAAAAAAAAAACTCCTCTTAGCGATGAGTGGCAGTGTCCTGTGCTGAGGAAAGATAGATAATATTCGGAGGTTAAACTTCTGGATTGCCTCTTGAGAAGGTAAAATGTAGTCCGGCCGTATTGTGGACCCACTTTGTATACGTATTCTAAGGTTCAGCGTCGCTATTCAGCGCCACTTAACTTCTCCTGGCAGGAGATGTCAGTACCTACAGTCTTATGCAAAGGCACATATAGATCATCTAGCTGCCTTCTGCTGGTGCCTGAACTCTTCCCACAGCGCTGACCCCTCTATTGTTGGTTCTCAATGAATTCAAATGGTATGCTAATAGTCTGGCCTCGCTATTAAGGGCCTGTATCGGCAGTGTTGCTGTGGCTTATTAGCGCTTAGAGACACTCCAGCCTTCTTCTTCTGTGGTGGTTCTCCAAGGTGTCGGCAGGAGAGGGCGGCGGAGCAGTTTATAAGCAAACCTTTTATTTGCATGTTTAATTCGAATTTATTTAAATAAAGTTTGAAATGTTGTTTGGGTGTGCGCTTGCATGCGTGTGTGTGTGGGCGTGGTTCTGTGTGTGGGCCTGGTTCTGTGTGTGGGCGTGGTTCTGTGTGTGGGCGTGGTTCTGTGTGTGGGCGTGGTTCTGTGTGTGGGCGTGGTTCTGTGTGTGGCGTGGTTCTGTGTGTGAAAGGCAGCAGTGTATTCGGTATCAGATATGTATTCTGAGAGTGTCTGCTGCAGGAGGCTTAGCTCTGCTGCAACACCTGAAATCCTGGTCCACAGGTGTACAATCAGCTGCATAAGCAACAGACCCTTCATCCCTAAGTCCACATCATCCTATAGGCCAGACACAGACACAGGGTGCTGCGCTGGTGCTAAGGAGAGATTACTGCCAAGGTCCTCACTATGTGTGTGTGTTGGTGTGTGTGTGTGTAGTGGGGTGTGTGTGTGTGTCGTGGGGGGAGTGTGGTGGGGGCTGGGTGAAGTATATTTTTTCATCAAGTTTTCTTTTTCGCTCCTTGTGTCTGTGCTACCTTGAAGGAAACTGCTGTGTGTGGAACGCACATATCCTGTTAACTATAGATTTGAACAGGATGTCTTTCTTAGAGTGTGGGGGGGAGGGGTGGGGGGGGAGGGTGTGTGTGTGTGGGGGGGGGGGGGGGGCTGGTGAAGAGAAAGGACTGGTTTCAAAGGTAGGTTTCAGGTTGCAATCAACCCCCAATGTGTCTGTGGGCAGTTAATACGATGTTCCATTATGTGTTCATACGCACACACAAATCCATCTACACTCCCCATACCACCACCACCCCGAGTGCACACACACACACACACATCCATCATACACCCCTCCACCCCGAGAGTGTGTGTGTGTGTGTGTGTGGGGTCTCTCTCCAGCAGTGTGAGTCATTAGCCATTCCAGGCGCAGGGTGATCAGTGGAGGGAGGCTGGCCTGAGACAATTAGAGACCTGGAGGTGGTCAAACATCACAATGAGCCGCGGCGGCCATGATTAAAACATCACCGCACTCAGCCTGCGGGGGGAGGGGAGAGGGAACAGCACTCAGCCTGCGGGGGGAGGGAGAGGGGAACAGCACTCAGCCTGCGGGGGGAGGGAGAGGGAACAGCACTCAGCCTGCGGGGGGAGGGAGAGGGAACAGCACTCAGCCTGCGGGGGGAGGGAGAGGGAACAGCACCCTCCATCAGCTCTCACTCACCCTGGGCATCTTATGACATCACAGACAGATCCACTATGACATCACAGACAGATCCACTATAACATCACAGACAGATCCACTATGACATCACAGACAGATCCACTATGATACCACAGACAGATCCACTATGACATCACATACAGATCCACTATGACATCACATACAGATCCACTATGATATCACAGACAGATCCACTATGACATCACATACAGATCCACTATGATATCACAGACAGATCCACTATGACATCACAGACAGATCCACTATGATATCACAGACAGATCCACTATGACATCACAGACAGATCCACTATGATATCAGAGCTTCCAACACCACTGGGATGATGATCAGGCTCTTTGAAAGAATTTAGGAGAACCAATCAGCTGTCGTGGAACCTTTGTAGAGCTCCCGCAGCTAGTCAGTTCACAACAAAGGTGATCTAAACTATCACAACTAGGCATTTACTGACATAAAATCGTTGTACAGTCTATAGATCACCCAGCGATGAAAACTATGACTTAAATGTGCTCCATGCGTCAATGTGTCTGTTGTTGTTGCTATTAACTGTGATGAACTAGGATTAGCAGGCATAGCTGAGAGCTGATCAGTCGTACTAAACGATAGAGATACAACACATGAATGGGAAGGATGAAGAGGATATAACAATTGTCTAACATGATATTGTATTTAATTTGGTATGAATAAGATGTGGCTGTCAAGTTGTCTCATTGAATTTGAAGCTTTGCTGCACACATCCCAACCCTGACACATGCTATAACACATAATTAAATGTGATGGTTGCTATTATTCAATTCGGAGCAGTCGTACCTCAAAGAGCAAAGAAAATTATGAAATTGATTTGATGATGGCTAAATTGCAAGAGAAAGCCAAGTTTAACCAGCCCAGCTCAGTAAATGAGTCTAATTTAGAATCGTGTATGCTGGTGAGGAAAGCGTTGCAGAAATGATCAGGCTAGGCAGTCATAGATATTAAAATGAATCATATCTAATCGAAATTTTAGTCACGCTACATTAAGTAATAGAAAGTTATTAACATTTCAAAAAGGAGAAAAAAAGGAAAAGATTTTGCCTTCAAAATGAACAGTGGCTGTTCTGACCTGTGTGCTTGCATGGGCTGATCAGTGTGATGACAGCATAATGGCGTATTTACATTAAAACTTCACCGGCTAATGTGAGCTTTACAACCAGACGCTAAGTCGAAAATTATTTGGTTCAACTCCCTGGCCTCTGGCGCTTTTTCTTCCAGCAGACTTTAAGCGCCTTGAAACTTTCTTTTCCAGACTATGTATGTCTCTCCAGTAGTCTCGGTCATACTCCTCCATCTTAACACTGTCTTTGGTGTAGATTTCCTTTTTGGCTTTCATCTGCCCCTATGATTCTATCCCGGTCTCCTGTCTGTCTGTCTGTCTGTCTCCTCTCCTGTCTGTCTGTCTGTCTGTCTCCTGTCTGTCTGTCTGTCTCCTCTCCTGTCTGTCCTGTCTGTCTGTCTGTCTCCTCTCCTGTCTGTCTGTCTCCTCTCCTGTCTGTCTGTCTGACTGTCTGTCTGTCTGTCTGTCTCCTCTCCTGTCTGTCTGTCTGACTGTCTTCTCTCCTGTCTGTCTGTCTCCTCTCCTGTCTGTCTGTCTGTCTGTCTCCTCTCCTGTCTGTCTGTCTCCTCTCCTGTCTGTCTGACTGTCTGTCTGTCTGTCTCCTCTCCTGTCTGTCTGTCTGTCTGTCTCCTCTCCTGTCTGTCTGTCTGTCTCCTCTCCTGTCTGTCTGTCTGTCTGTCTCCTCTCCTGTCTGTCTGTCTGTCTGTCTCCTCTCCTGTCTGTCTGTCTGTCTGTCTGTCTCCTCTCCTGTCTGTCTGTCTGACTGTCTTCTCTCCTGTCTGTCTGTCTCCTCTCCTGTCTGTCTGTCTGTCTGTCTGTCTGTCTTCTCTCCTGTCTGTCTGTCTCCTCTCCTGTCTGTCTGTCTGTCTGTCTGTCTGTCTGTCTGTCAGTCTCCTCTCCTGTCTGTCTGTCAGCAGCAGCACAGCAGCAGCACAGCAGCAGCACAGCAGCAGCACAGCTCCTCATGGTTTACAGAGTTAAACCCTCCATCTGATTGCAGAATGTCCTCGGCAAATCGACGTTCTGAGTAAAAAATAAAAAATAGCATTTTTACCAAACTTCCAAAAAGCATTACATTTCAGGGTAAAAAAGCCTTTCACCTTCACACAACAAACAGACAAAGCACTTGTTTGCAGTGTTTTGTAAGTCTGTCTTCCTCACCTTGCAAAGCACGATTATTCTTCTCCGGTCTTTCTTTTTGAGGGGAGAGAGGGAGGGGAGGCGGTGGGGGTGGTTGTGAGGTGCACAGCGTGTGTTATTGTGTCTGGTTTCTGGAGCCCAGAGTCCAGCTGCCCTCCTGACCTCCACGTCCAGCAGCAGACGGTACTCACCGTTCTTCTCCTCCTCTCCTCCCCTCCTCTCCTCTCCTTTCCTCCTCCTCCTCCTCTTCTCCTCCTCCTCCTCTCCTTTCCTCTTCTCCTCCTCCTCTCCTCCTCCTCTCCTCCTCCTCTCCTCCTCCTCTCCTCCTCCTCCTCTCCTCCTCCTCTCCTCCTCCTCCTCTCCTCCTCTCCTCCTCCTCCTCTCCTCCTCCTCTCCTCCTCCTCTCCTCCTCCTCTCCTCCTCTCCTCCTCCTCCTTTCCTCCTCCCCTCCTCCTCCTCCTCTCCACTCCGCTCCTTTCCTCCTCCTCCTCTCCTCTCCTCCTCTCCTCCTCCCCTCCTTCTCCTCCTTCTCTCCTCCTCCCCTCCTCCTCCTCCCCTCCTCCGCGCCGCTCCTCTCCTCCTCCTCCCCTCCTCCTCCTCCTCCTCATCTTCTCCTCTCCTCGCTAGCGGACAATACACTCAGCTTTACATACTCAGATACTCACTCACTTACATAGAGTCGAGTTCTGTTTATTATTCTGTGAAGGGGGAGAGAGGGAGGATGAAGGGAGGAGAGAGGGAGGAGAGAGGGGGGAGGGAGGGAGGCATTGTAGACGTGTCATCATAAATGCTTTGTGTGCTTATCCTCAAGGACTCGAACACATGTTGTTGTGGTGTTTAAATGGTTTTCACAAAGACGTAGACATAATGTATGTATGTATGTGTGTGCGTGTGTGCGTGTGTGTGTGCGTGTGGAGCGTTAGACTAATTTGTTTGATTGACATGCTATCCACATCTAACAGCATTTCCTTAGAGAAGAAAAGTTCAAATTTGGACAAAAATCTTCTTCTCCATAGCAGTTTGTAGGATGACCATCTCCTGCTTTTTGACATTCATTTCAGTGGTGGGTGGGTTGGTTGAGACTGTGTGTGTGTGTGTGTGTATTTAAGAATGCAAAGTGACAGTGTAGGTCTGTTTACCCAGCAGACCCTGCCCACCAACAACCATCTGCTCCTCAGCTCACCTGGTCCACACACACACACACACACACACACACACACACACACACACACACACACACACACACTACACACACACCTACACACACACCTATACACACACACCTATACACACACACCTATACACACACACCTATACACACACACCTATACACACACACTTACACACACACTTACACACACTACACACACACACACACACCACATTGCGCACCCAGCTGCTAAGTAAACAGAGTTAACCACGTTCAACTTGAAGTCTTTGTTACATTTAGTTTCCAGGTTAGCTAGTCTTACTGATGGACAGTCCTACTGAGGAGAGTCGGAGGTCTGACCAGTGCAGCTGTCTGGAACATCATGTACCTTAATACAACCCTGTTATTCTCCCCTTCCACATCACACATATAATGAGAACCGTTTGGAGAGAGACAGGCAAGTTGCCATAACGATAGTGTGTGAATGTATGTGTGTGTGTGTGTGTGTAGGTGTGTTTCGATGGAGAGGTGAGAGGAGGAGGGGAGGGGCTGGGGGGTTCTGGGGACCTGAAAAACAGTTGGCCTCCCATCCCCCCTCCTGCCCACCCCTGTTCCCCCCCCTCCTCCCCACCCCTGTTCCCCCCCTCCTCCCCCTCCTCCCCTCCTCCTCCCCCCCCTCCTCCTCCTCCTCCCACAACAGCAAGGTTCCACCACTTTACAAATGAAATCACAGCGTCAACGTGGTGGATTAATATCCTAATGAAGGCCGGAGTGAGCCATTACAGGGGTGTTATGCTGCTCCAGGGGGCTGATGGATGACTGACGGCCTGGAGACCTTATTTACGCACAGTCACCTCTGCAGCAGCCGCCATTAGCTGGACACAAGAGGTAGGGAGACAGACTGGCTGGACAGCATGGGTTAGAGAGGGAGGGAGGGAGGAGGGGGGGGGGGGGGGAGGGAGGGGGGGGAGAGAGGGGAGGGAGGGGGGGGAGGGGATGGGGGGGGAGGGAGGGAGGGGGAGGGAGGGGGGGGAGGAGGAGGGAGGGAGGGGGGGGAGAGAGGGGGGAGAAGGAAGGAGAGGAGGGGGGGAGAGAGGGAGAGAGGGAGAGAGGGAGGGGATGGAGGGGGGATAGAGAAGAAGAGAGATGTGTGTGTGTTTGTGGATGTGTGTGTCCAGCCTTAGACAGATGCTGTGCTCTCCCCCTCAGCTCTGTGTGATGTGTGTCTCTGTGGCGTGAGTCAGTAGCATCCAGCACACAGGTGTAATTAAGACTGATTAGCCTGCACTAGAGCATGATGACAGCAACCTATGCTGAGGAGGTTTGTACACAGATAGAATAAGACCATTTCATCAGTTGTTAATTTACAGAATTCATGTGATAATATTTGCATTTAATTCATGCCAATACACTTGAAAAAATATCAGTTCTTTCCATTTCAATAACATTCTTTCTCTTTATCCTTTTTCATCCTGACCTCTCCATCCCCACCCCTCTGTCATCCTTGTCTCTTAATCTCTACCTTCTTCATCTCCCTCCCTCCCCCCCTCCCTCCATCCCTCCCTCCCTCCCTCCCTCCCATCCCTCCCTCCTCCCTCCCTCCCTCCCTCCTCCCTCCCTCCCTCCCTCCTCCTCCTCCCTCCCTCCCCTCTCCTCCCTCTTCTCCTCCTTCTCTCTTCTCCTCAGAGGAATGAAATTACTGTCGGCTGTCACAAGACCCTGGCCAAGAATTCATTTTTGTGGGTCAAGTGTTTTAGACTGTCATCTCTGACAGGAACCATCTCATACCATAAATACAGGAAACGGACCTTGACTTCAACTGTTTCTTTTTTCTCTTTCTTATGCATGCAGAATGATCCGCTGCCATCTTGGGACAACCACACACATTCCTTAGAGGGAAAAGAGAGAGAGAAGAGAGAGAGGAGAGACCGAGAGAGATAGAGAGGAAGAGAGAGAGGAGAGACCGAGAGAGATAGGAGAGAAGGGAGAGGAAGGGAGAGGAAGGGAGAGGAAGGGAGAGAGGGAGAGACGCGAGAGAGAGATAGAGAGGAAGGGAGAGAGGAGAGGTTTTATACTGCTTGTATACAGTATGTATATATATGTATGGATATAGACTGACAGAGAGAGAAGAGACAGGTATAGAGAAATGCATGAACATGTCTGGAGATGAAAGGAAGAGGTGAATAGATGAGAGAGAGCGAGGAGAGGACAAGGAGAGAGAGGAGAGAGAGATAGAGAGAGAGAGAGATGAGAGAGAGAGAGAGGAGAGAGAGAGAGATGAGAGAAGAGAGAGAGAGCGAGGGAGAGGACAGAGAGAGAGAACATGTATAAATTCAAAAATCAATATTGAATTAAAACATTCCTAAACCCCATGCAAATTGAAAGGACATTTATTTATTGACGATGCTGCACATTCAGACTGTGTGAAAGTATGAAGGATATACTCTACAAAGACTAAAGGCCAATGTATGCAGAGAAAGATGGAGAGACAGTCAGAGATAGACACAGAGAGGGAGAGTGTGTGTGTGTGTGCGTGCTGGCTTTTCAATGGCATCAGACTTGGGTAGACAATCTATTTACAGTGTGCTCAAGGGAGCTTCTAAACAAATGTTGAGTAATTTCAGCCAGGAGTAATTACCCTTGCCGCTGACAAGGAGAGTGTGTTAGCTCTATCCTTCACCCTTCGGCCCTGGCCAGAAGGCTCCCAGGCAGCACTCACACACACACACCACACACCAGCAACATACACACACACCACACACACACACAAACACACACACACACAGACATAGACAGACACAAACACCCACCCCCCCCTCACACACACACACACAGAATCAAGCGTACATTTGCACACACACACACAGCACCCTGGTTCAAACGCCTCTGTGTACGTGTGGCTTCAGTCCAGCAGTCGATATGACACCCCCCTCTTCCTGCTCCCTCTTCCCCCCCCCTCCCCCCCCCCCTCCACATCACAGACCTAAAACAGGCCTGGCTCACCCCAGAGTTTATTTTCATTTGATACACTGACACAGAGAAAAGGACTTGTACATTTCTGAGCATGAGCAGTGCGTCTCGTTAAACGCTGGACACTCTAGTGAAGAACAGCGGCGGTGCCCGAGCCTCCTGTGAAGGAGTTCGACCTCCGTCAGGGGAGAGACTCTGTCAGGACGTGGAGAACTCTCTGTTTACTCAAAAAAACACCAGGGTGACGGGAGCTGCTGTGATAGGACAAGACCTAGCAGGCCCACCTACGGCAGAAAACTGCAGCTTCACGGTGGAGAATGGACCTGAGAGAACAGGATCCTGAGTTTCAGGGCTGTGGATTCGGAGCTGTCTCAATACTGTTGGTTCGGAGCTGTCTCAATACTGTGGGGTGTGCTTCCTCCCCCTCTCACTCCTTGACGAGTGAGAGGGAGGGAGGGAGAGAGAGATGAGGAGAGAGAGAGAGAGAGAGAGAGAGAGAGAGAGAGAGAGGGAGGGAGGGAGGGAGGGAGGAGGGAGGGAGGGAGGGAGAGAGAGAGAGAGGGAGAGAGGGAGGGAGAGAGGGAGAGTAGCGAGAGAGGGAGGGCGGGAGGGATTGTTTCAGTAGTGAACAGCGAGACATTCTCAGCACAAACCTTCACGTACAGAGATCGGTTAGAATTCCATTTGCACAATCGTTCATCTCGCGATCCAATAATCTCATCGATTTATAAACAAACTATCAAATCCACATCACAGTTTTGTATCGCTTTACATTTTAATCATTCAGCAGACTAATTACATGAGTGAAATGTAACAAACAAACAAATTAATTTTCACCTCAACCCTAAAGAGTCAAGGAGGACTCTGTGGCACTCATCCACTCTGATCGATCACCATCTCTAAGCTGCCGTCGAGTAGTCTTCTCATGCTAATTCAACCAGATACGATTCAAAAGCTTGGAGAATCAATGCGACAGCTTTGTTGAGCATTCAAGCGAACAGTAGGACGATAATGCACTGAGATGATAGTTACTGGAACGAACAGAAGACAGATCAAGAGTGCTGACTTCATCTGAGAAAGAGTCTGAAGAAACTGTGGAGACATGAGAACACAGGAGATTGAGGGGTGGGGAGGGTGTTTGTTGTGAGTGAAAGTGACAGACCGGTGATATGGTGACCTGCAGAGGGGGTGACCCCTGGAGAGGGGGGTGAGCCCTGGAGAGTGAGGTGAGCCCTGGAGAGTGAGGTGAGCCCTGGAGAGGGGGTGAGCCCTGGAGAGTGAGGTGACCCCTGGAGAGTGAGGTGAGCCCTGGAGAGGGGGTGAGCCCTGGAGAGTGAGGTGAGCCCTGCAGAGGGGGTGACCCCTGCAGAGTGAGGTGAGCCCTGTGAGAGGGGGTGAGCCCTGGAGAGTGAGGTGAGCCCTGGAGAGGGGGTGACCCCTGGAGAGGGGGTGAGCCCTGGAGATGCCTGAGGTGAGTGAGCCCTGGAGAGGGGGTGACCCCTGGAGAGTGAGGTGAGCCTGGAGAGGGGGTGACCCTGGAGAGGGGGGTGACCACTGGAGAGGGGGGGTGACCACTGCAGAGGGGGGTGACCACTGCAGAGGGGGGTGACCACTGCAGAGGGGGGTGAGCCCTGCAGAGTGAGGTGAGCCCTGGAGAGTGAGGTGAGCCCTGGAGAGGGGGGGTGACCACTGGAGAGGGGGGTGACCCCATGACCCCTGGAGGCTCCATGGATTTCTTGGAACTACAGGACACTGTCAAAAAAGAGAGAAATGGAGTGATATAGAGAGCGCAAAGAAGGAAGGAAGGTAAAAAAACAAAATCAAGGAAGAAAGCAAGTTTCAGACCCAGTTGCTGATGGGCCAGAGTACAGGCAGACCCTTCTCCTTTCAAACTCCAAATCAAACAGCTGAGCTTTAAATGCCACGGCTCAGCCTGCTGTTCATCAGACGGCTTTACTGTCACTCCTGGCAAGCAAGCAGGCTTTGATGCCCTGAGAGAGCGAGAGAGAGAGAGAGAGAGAGAGAGAGAGAGAGACGAGAGAGAGAGGAGAGAGGGGAGGAGAGAGGGGAGGAGAGAGAGAGAGAGACAGAGAGAGACAGAGAGAGAGAGAGAGAGAGAGAAGAGAGAGGGGAGGAGAGAGTGGAGAGAGAGAGAGAGAGAGAGAGAGAGAGAGAGGAGAGAGAGAGAGAGAGAGAGAGGAGGCAGCTTAGCCCCAGATCACTGATGAGTAGGTGTTACCGCGGCAACACTGTAATTAATCGCCAGTGAAGGAAGGCGAGTAAAAGGGGTGTTGGGGGGAGGGGTGTTGGGGGGGGAGGGGTGTGTGGAGAGGGAGGGGTGTTTGGGGGGAGGGGTGTTGGAGGGAGGGGTGTTGGGGGGGGGAGGGGTGTTTGGGGGGGGAGGGGTATTGGGGGGGGAGGGGGGTTGGGGGGAGGGGTGTTTGGGGGGGGAGGGTTGTCGGGGGGGAGGGTGTTGGGGTGTGGGGGGGAGGGTGTTGGGGGGAGGGGGGTTGGGGGGAGGGGGGGAGGGGGGTTGGAGGGAGGGGGGTTGGGGGGGAGGGGGGTGGGGGTGAGGGAGGGGGGGAGGGGGGTTGGAGGGGGAGGGGGGTTGGGGGGGGAGGGGGGGAGGGATTTAGAGGGGCTTTCGCTGTCCCTTCCCCCTCCTCCCATGTCAAACTTTTCCCCACGTGGTCAATCCTGCAATTGGGGGGAGTGGGAGATGGGATGGTGGTGGAGGATGGAGGGGATGAGGGGGGGGGGGGGTAGGTGGGGTGGAAAGGACGGAGGAGGGGGGGGGTGTAGAGGAGAGGAGGGGGATGAGGGGGGAACATCGAGTGGCATTGCGCTTCAAAGGTTCCATTCCAATGGGGGAGTACCGCTTGGCACGAGGCCTGGAGACACCATGGACACGCACACACTATGCACACACACACGCACACACACACACGCACACAAGGACACACACAACTGGCTGCATACATCTTTCATCTGCGCTGAGATCTTCTTACCGTAGCGCAAAACTACAGGGCTAACCCAAACCCTAATCCTAACCTTCACCTTGGTGGGCTCAGATGCATTAACCCCTGGTAGGACAATCTGACGTGTGAGATCAAACATTTCAACTCCAACTGCCACTCCAGTAATATATCCAGCCCACTCAAACACACCTACAAACTCCACAGTAATATGGCCAGCCCACATCCTGTGGTATGTAGAGAGGAGAGAGCCTTGGTTAGGAGACCGTCCTGTGGTATGTAGAGGAGAGGACCGTTCCTGTGGTATGTAGAGAGGAGAGACCGTCCTGTGGTATGTAGAGAGGAGAGACCGTCCTGTGGTATGTAGAGGAGAGACCGTCCTGTGGTATGTAAAGAGGAGAGACCGTCCTGTGGTATGTAGAGAGGAGAGACCGTCCTGTGGTATGTAGAGGAGAGACCGTCCTGTGGTATGTAGAGAGGAGAGACCGTCCTGTGGTATGTAGAGAGGAGAGACCGTCCTGTGGTATGTAGAGGAGAGACCGTCCTGTGGTATGTAGAGGAGAGACCGTCCGGTGGTATGTAGAGAGGAGAGACCGTCCTGTGGTATGTAGAGGAGAGACGGTCCTGTGGTATGTAGAGAGGAGAGACCGTCCTGTGGTATGTAGAGGAGAGACCGTCGTGTGTTATGTAGAGAGGAGAGCGTCTGACTTCGGGCAGGAGACGTAACGGGAGACGTAACGGGAGACGTAACGGGAGACGTAACGGGGAGCCTCTCAATCTTCCGGCAGCCGTTTGTGGATTTTCACGCTTGTTTCTGTTGGCTGATGATCTGATCTCGCTCCAGAGACATGGGCAACTAGACACATGATTAGTCACCCCCCCCCCCCCCCCCCCCCCCCGGCCTGCCTCCCCCCAAAACTAAAAACTACCCCAGCGGGATATTGATGATTCAATTCAGTCTTGTGACAGACGATTCCGTTTGTGTCTAGATCAAGTGTTTCCAGCCTCATATCGATCATAATAGTGTTTCTTATTGAGGGTGGAGAAGCATGTTTACAGTCATGTCATTACATTACCAGAGCCTCATTCTCCAGCTCCCAAACCCCTCTCATCTTGTTGTGATCTGTTTGTTTTCCTTGTGTCTGTGTGGGTGTGTATTTGTCTTTGTGTGTCAGAGAGAGAAACAGATTGTAGAAGTGTAAAAAACTTAACTAAAAGCTACAGTGTGTGTGTTTGTGTGTGTATTAAGGTGTTAGGGTGTGTGTGTGTGTGTGAGTGTCTGTGTGCTAGGATGGGTGTAAGTGAATGCATGTGTGTGTATGTTTGGGTGGGTGTGAGTGTTTGTGTGTGTGTGTGTTTGGGTGTGTGTGAGGAAGGGCAAACTCCGGGGGCAATCATTCTTGGCATGGAGCTGGCAGCTCCAGTACTGTTGTGATTTCCGGCGCTTTCCTCCCAGTACCTGCAGAGGCCAGGTGCAATAACAGTTTACACACTGCTTATGTCATCACATTCTGACAAACTTCTCAATCTGAAATGACCTTCATGTATTGAGACCCTCCCACCCCCGCCTCTCTCAGTTCATCTCTCTCTCTCTCTCTCTCCATCCCTCTCTCTCTCTCCACCCCCCTCTCTCTCCATCCCTCTCTCTTTCTCTCCATCACTCTCTCATGCTTCTCTCCTCTCTCTCTCCACCCCCCCCCCTCTCTCTCCATCCCTCTCTCTTTCTCTCCATCACTCTCTCATGCTTCTCTCCTCTCTCTCCTCTCTCTCTCTCTCTCTCTCCACCCCCCCTCTCTCTCTCCACCCCCCCTCTCTCTCTCCATCCCTCTCTCTTTCTCTCCATCACTCTCTCATGCTTCTCTCCTCTCTCTCCTTACTGTTTCCCTCTCTGCTGAAAACACGTGTTATTTTTAGAATATTAACGGTTGACATAAATATTCCCATAATATTACATGATAATATTACATGATCATGAGACTGCAGGTGTTCACAAATCAAACACCTCTTACTTGAAACCAGAAATGTTTTAATGGCTTATAGGTTTAATTACAGTAAAGGAGGCCATGTTAAGGGTATAAAAACAACAGAATTGTTGAATAATAACCAAATAATCCAGATATTAATATTCATGTGTAAGCCACTCAAAAGTCAAAGTGCCGACACATACTGAAAGCCTCTCAGACAGCGCAGAGGTCAATATAATGACACTGTATCCTAACTCCTGTATCTACATTCATTGGAGCAATATTGTATTGGACAGAATCTCATTATTTAGTTAATTACATAGGGTTTTGTATATGTACGTATGTACATATTCAATATGTATGTCTGTGTGTATATCTACATATATATCTACGTAACTCCCATTTTTTGTGTTTGAGTGACCACATAAATTCTAACATTTTAAAATAGGACAAACTTGTACAAAACTTGTCTGGTCAGTGTTTATGTTCAGCTAAATGTGATCTGAGGAAATGATTGGCTGATGAGACTTTTACCGCCCCTCCTCCCCTCCTCTATGTAGCTGGGCCCTCAGTCTGTTGCCTGGTGCCCATGTGATTGACAGCTGTTGATCTGGATCTCTCCATCACACAGAGGATAAAAGAAGGATTCCACTCTCGTTCAGTCCCTGACTACCTTTCCCCACATCTTTCCCCCCTCCTTTCTCTTCCTCCCTCTCCTCCCCTCCATCTCTCTCTCTCCACCTCTTTCTCCCACATCTCTTCCTCTCTCCTCCACCTCCTCCCTCTCCCCTTTCCCTCCTGCCTCCCTCCCTCCCTCCCCCCTTCCTTCCTTCCTCCACCTCCTCCCTCCCCCCTTTCCCCTTCCCTCCTCCCTCCCCTCCCTCCACCTCCTCCCTCCCCCCCCTTCCCTCCTCCCTCCCTCCCTCCCTCCCCTCCTCCACCTCCTCCCTCCCCCCCTTCCCTCCTCCCTCCCTCCCTCCCTCCCCTCCTCCACCTCCTCCCCCCCTTCCCTCCTCCCTCCCTCCCCTCCTCCACCTCCCCTCTAAGCCCCCTGCTCCTGGACAACATAATTCCCCACACCAGAATTCCAGGGGTCCTAATTAAGTCATCCTCAGCTCACCTGATTGGCTGAGATTGCTCCCCCTTCTTCTTTCACCAACACACTCTTACACACACACACACACACACACACACACCCTCTCTGTCCTCTCCTGTTGTGTGTTCTCCTCCCCCACAGTATTTCACCCCGTCTGCCAACCAGCACTGGGGTGAACTCAAGTGGAAAAAGCAAGGAAGGATAGAGATTGCGTTTGTGTGCATGTGTGTGTTGTTTGTGTGTGGTTGTCTGAGTGCTAGTGTATGCTAATGTGTGTGTGTGCTGGTGTGTGGGTGCCTGTTTGTCTGAGAGAGAGACAGTGTTAGCTTGCGTGCGCGTGTGAGTGCAAGCATGACCATGTGTGTTCCCAAGAGTGTGTTAGTGTGTGCGTGTGTGTGTGTGTTAGTTAGTAAACTAACTAATCCTGACTGTCCACTAATTGGATGTCTCCATTGGCTGTGAGTGTGCTGGTGAGATCTCTGAGAGAAAATAACACAGGATCCTGATATTCTGGACATCACTCCTGTAGACATATCTGTGGTTCCTGTAGAGCTCACAGGGCTTGAATTACTATTCCCACTGGCGGCGCATTTCAATTTACATAAATATCTACACTCCCAATACGTTGTTTCTGAAAGAGTAGAGGAGAAAATATTAGGGCTTTTGTTTTGATTTCGTCAAACGATTTGTGAAACAAACACACAAAAACTGTGATCTGACAAAAGCCACTGCCAAAATAAAATGACTTCCAAACTCAAAATATCGTCCTTTTAAACTTTACTAAATATGTCTGTCAAAACACCTCACACACGACTCGAATAATGCACGCATCAGAATGCCTGAACTCCTACTCAGTATGACTGTCTATCTGTCTGACTGCGCGTCTATCACAGCTTACATGACAGCTGCTTCCTGGGAGTCTAAGATGGCCAGCTCTGTGTCTGGCACCGCACGAGACTGACACCACAAAGCAGCGCCAGCTCGCGACGCATCCTCCTGTGATGACGCCGCGGCGCGTTCCGTTTGAAGTTCTCTTGAAAGGCGCGCGTCGGACCGGGGACGGCTCGCGTCTGACTCCCGTTATTGAGGGGGACTAGATCAAACACTTTTGATTTCCGCCTGTTTGAGTCATTAACGGCTGTTTCAGTCAGCGCGAGCTGTTTTGAGCTGCGTCAAAACGTATGGAATCATAACGACGTTCAGAGTTAAACCCCTGTAAAGAACCGGAGATGGATGATTAAGAATGATTTCCGTCATCCCAAAATATTGACCACATTTGCACATGCGTGACGGAAATTAAACGTTTCATTCTCTTTAAGATATATTAAATGATCTCTCTAGGATAGATAAAAATCTACATAATTAGATAACCCGTATCATAGGTGTCTTTCATTGCTAATAATGATTCTTTCTGTATATTTGGTCAATTGAGAATACGGACTACACAGCAGACCCAGCAATCATTAATTTAAGATCTTAGGAGATGTGTCAATTAGCACCACCCACGAGCTCCAGACGCAACATTAGCATAACAAAAATAGGATGCGGAGGCATCCATATCCAACCGTCATGCATTAAAGATGTCCTTTATTATCATAATAATGTATTATCATAATGAAATCCATCATTTGCATGGGGAATGTTTTAATAAACCACAGAGCTATTTAAGCATCAGCTAAAAAATAAAAAGGTAGCCTATCTTGACCTTAAAATATCCAGTTGATATTTCTTCCTGGCCCTTCTCTATAGGCTGAACATATCAGATATCGATTCAAGCCACAGCCATAGTCCATCACAACCGGAGTTGTCCTGTCATCTCAGAAAAAATAGTTCCACAGCAAACTGATTCAATTTGCTCTAAATTATGATTTGGGACAGTGAAGTAGGCCTATTAAAGAGATCGCTCACTCACTCATCATTTATCTTTAAGAGGAAAACGACTAAAAGCATTTGAATGAGATTATCGGAATCAAATACAAACGTCAAACAGCCACACAGGAGTGGTTTGAAGAGTTGTGATTTAGACTGGAAGCAAAATGAAACAAGTCACAAATAAAACAAAGATATTTACAATAATCCAAACAGTCTTTGTTCAAGAATCCCTCTCAAAACGTTTAAATGTTTTGTGCCTTCCGGAAAAACAAGTGGGAGGTCACAAATTAGAGCAATGGTTGTTGATTCCAATTATGTAAAAAGAAAATAACAAGATGCAGTAATGATGCCGTGAAGAGAGAGAAAGGAAGGGGGGGTGGTTGTGTGTTTCTAGGATGAATATCTAAGCTAAGGAAAGCCTTTATTTCCGTCCTCCTGATGAGCCTCCAAATGACAGCGCTGCATCATCACCACAGCAGAGCAGCTTGGCCGTTATGTGTGCGCGTGTAGATCAGTGTGAGACAAAAGCGTCTGGTGCTGACAGCGCTGTCTGAAGCCGGGCACGTAACGAGAAGACGCTTCAGAAAACAAAACCAGGCAAAAGCTCTGTAAATGGCCGAACGTTTTACTCAAAACCGACCTAGAAGAAGAAACACCATTTTCAATTAATGAAGCTGGAAATGGTGTCCGCCGTCCCTCGGGACTTGGATTAACTTTGACTAGAGGGCCCAATCACGCTCGGAGACCGTGCAACGGATTAGGTTTCCTATGCAAAGCGTGGCCGGTCCGCCGCAGCTCGAGCCCCCTCCAGCCCCCTCCAGCCCCCTCCATCCATCCAGGGCTCTCGCCGGGGTCTGTCAGTGCAGGGGCGCTATTAGTGGAGGGAGAGATAAAACCGTAAGTGTTGCTCCCAATTAGTGCATCAGCGACCGCGCTCCATTCTCCCCCTAGAACAGCTCTCTGGGAGAGGAGAGGAGGGAGGACAGGAGAGGAGAGGGAGGCTAGTGGGGTGGAGAGGGAGAGAGGGGGGGGAGGGAGGGAGGGAGGGGAAGGAGAGAGAGGGAGGATGAAGGGAGAGAGGGAAAGAGGAGGGAGGAGAGGGATGGGGTGGAGGGAGAGAGAATAGCGGAGAGTGAAAAAGAGAAAATAGAGAGTCAGGAGGGTGGAGGAAGGAGAGAAAGATAGGTCAGTGTAAAGACAGACAGAGGAAGAAAAGAGACAGCAGTGAAACAGAGGAAGAGAGAAGGAGAGAGACAGAGAGAGAGAAGGAGAGAGAGAGAGAGAAGGAGAGAGAGAGGAGAGAGAGAGAAAGAGAGAGAGAGGAGAGAGAGAGAATGAGAGAGAGACAGACAGAGAAGGAGAGAGAGAGAGACAGAGAGAGAAGGAGAGAGAGAGACAGAGAGAGAAAAGAAGAGAGAGAATAGGAGGAGGACAGAGTCGACAGGACATGCGAGGGGGAGGACAAGCAGAATACGTAAAAAAAAATGGTTTAAGCATTCATTTTGAGTAGAGAGACAGGTCCTATTAACATTTAACAGCGTTTGCGCAACTTGGTGTGGAGGTTAGGATGCAAATGAGCAGGAATTAAAAACGGCCAGGGGTTTTGTCATTGATGGATTGCAGTCTGGCAGTGCTCACCACTTCCCAGTGTCCATCAGAGCCGATTACTGTATAATTAAACCTTATTTCTGGACTCTTCGACGCATAATTACTTTGTGAATGTAACCATCATCTAAAAGCTCTTGCAAAAACACTTTAACATTTAGTCAGGCGGCCATTTGCTACTCCAGTGACAGATAGAGCTATCTGATGATGGCAAAAGAACAGTCACTTTTAATAAGAGGCAGAAAAAATATTAGAAGACACAGTATGCTGATTATAGGAAAATTAGGCTTTCAAGTGGTAAAGTCCTTTGTGGTATTTGCATAATTTATTCCTTAACACCCCCACCACCACCTCTAGTTGCGAGCTTTGGGCAATTTCCTCTCACATTTGAATAGATTGCACATTTAAGACTACTTAGGGAAATTATCACTTTGCATATTTTAATTGTTGTGAGAGGGGAGAGGACAGAGGCTGCTTCTGTTGAGTCACCAGCTACTGAAGGGTGGTCTGACGAGGGCAGAACCCCTCTGCACCACACACACACACACACACACACACACAAATGACCACCATGGTTTGATTGAAAGCCTCCCAAGTGTGTACATATGCACCGATTTGGATCCCAAACTAGCTCTTCAAACATTTTGCTAATGACACAGTAGACCCCCCCCCCCCTTCCCTCCAAAAAACTAAAGTTTGTCCACATCTAGTGCGACCCTTCACAAACACCAACACATCCTGATCAGATCAATATCAGAGTGATTGATCAGGTGATGATACACTGAGAGACCTCCAGAGAGACAGAAAAACGTGACCTGCAGAGATCCCCCCCCCCCCACACACACACACCCTCATGTTTTTATACAGAAAGAAAATCACACAAGGCGTCCACACACACCTGTAAAGAATAGTTCAACAGGAGAGGAGAGGGGAGGAGAGGAGAGGGGAGGGGAGGAGAATAGAGGAGAGGAGAGGAGAATAGAGGAGAACACAGAACCACACAGGAGCAGGAGAACATAGAACCACACAGGAGCAGGAGAACATAGAACCACACAGGAGCAGGAGAACATAGAACCACACAGGAGCAGGAGAACATAGAACCACACAGGAGAACACAGAACCACACCGGAGCGTGATGAGCTGTACTCCATGCACTGTAACCTCGGCAAAGCATGTGAGATTCCACGGATAATTATACAGCAGCTTCCTACACTTTACCATCAACCGTATAATGATACCGTCAAAAATGGTGGGCAAAAGCACCTAATTTACATTAATAGTACTCACATTATCCAAAGTCTTTGTCTCTGAGGGTAGATAATTAAGGCTTTAATGTTGTAATACTTGCCTCTCTTTGCAAGTACAGAGCTGAATGGGTGTGTTAAGATGTAACTACGTCTGTGTTTGTTCCTGATGAAATGATTTAGTTCTGATTATTAAAAGCTACAGGAGAGATTTTTATTTTTATTGCACACGAGAGGTTGGGTAAATTCAAGTGTCTGTTGTGAAAACTGTATTTGGATCCTGGAGGTGGTGAATATCAACTCTCAAAATCTTTCAAATATTCAGTAAAGGAAATATTAGATTTCAACAGTTGAAGTTGCATGAGAAAAACAACACGATCCAGAGATGAGAGTCTCGATAATCTGGAGGAAAGAAAGTAAAGAGATTTCATAATTCCTTCATTTCAAAGGTCCCACCATAACTGCTGTGGACTCGGAAATACAAATGTGTCTTTTTTTTTAACACTGACTAAGAAAAAAAGACAACAAGAAAATGTTCTTTTGAAGAAAACATCTTTAATGAACTGCTTGTTGCTGTCTGTACCTCAGGTTACATGAAAATACATTTAAGTCGACTGCAAGTATGGCAACATATTCACACGTACAAACAGGTATGTGGAGTGTCTGTAGTGTAGTTATTCATGTATATAAATATATACAACAGAGACACATGACACTCTGGTTAAGTTTGTGCAAGTGTGTTTTATATATACCAATGATATATAAAATCCAACACACACTCAATCAACAAATCAAAGTGTGCCCATACAGTGTATATACACATTCACACACGCAGGACTACAGACCACCAGAGGAAAGCGACACGTTGGTTTATGCATTTAGAGAAACCTTGACGTTGGGACTGCAGTGACTCTTAAGACTCTCCACAGACATCATGTGCTGCCCAGCCTCTCCAGGCTCGCTCGCCCAGCCTCTCCAGGCTCGCTCGCCCAGCCTCTCCAGGCCCTTTTGCCCAGCCTCTCCAGGCTCGCTCGCCCAGCCTCTCCAGGCTCGCTCGCCCAGCCTCTCCAGGCTCGCTCGCCCAGCCTCTCCAGGCTCGCTCGCCCCTCTTGTCATCTCTCTCCTTTTCTAGTATTTGATGACATTCAGGATGGTGTGAATATGGTCAGTATGCAGCCATGAGGTAGAGAGACTCACAGAACCGTGTCTGGCTACAATGACAGAAAGGATGCAAAAAAAAGATATAACAACATTAAACAAGCAACAAACAAACGAAAAAATAGCTTTTTTTTTACCTATATGTTTTTGTTTTTCATTAAGAAATCAAGCAGACTAGAGAAAGCAGCAAATGATAGTCAGATTTGGTTGTGGCGTGCAGCAGAGAGGACATGGGAGATGCATCTGTGTTCTTGTTACCAAGGCTCTTAGTCCAGAGGCTCTGCTGACAGAGGGACTTCTGGGAAACTGGTTTGAGGTCAGCCTGTTGATACACCCGCAGCCTCCCTGCTCTGCTGCTGTGCTGCCTGCGTTATTTACACCCACATGTGACACACACACACACACAATCACAGACGCCACTCCCTCCATTCTCCTCTCTCTCTCCCACACACACACCACACAAACAGACACACTCACACACTCACTCACTCTCACACACACAGACACACTTACACACACAGACACACTCACACACACACACAGACACACTCACACATGGACACACTCACACACACTCACACACTTACTCACAATATCCTTTCATCTTGTCTGTGAAGTACAGAAGTGAGACCCTGGCAGCAGATGCATGCATGTAGGCTGCAGGTCAACGCACAGAGACGCCATTGTCTGTTCCCTAAATGATCCCGCTGGATGAGTTTTCACGATGGGCGGGTCATGGGATTTTACACAACTGACAGGGATTCAAATGCTATTTTTTGGGGGGGGTGGGGGTGGGCACATTCCTGTGTGTTGCAGCTGAGAAAGTTCATCCTCAGAAGCGGTCAGTGCTCCTTGTCTGGGCTGTATGTGTGCGCTGCTGTGTTCAAGCTGTATGAATGGATGGATGGTGGCTGACGACATGTTAACCCCCCCCCCCCGCGCAGGATACGGAGAGAGAGAGGTGCAGTCAGGAAAGCTGTGCTTAAGACCTGGAGGCTGAGAAGAGGAAATTGTACTTCTATATTTCTAGTTAGACGCTTTTCTAAAACGTCAGACAGGACCTAACCCACACGGTAGTTCCTTCTTGTCGAGTGCTGCTATGGAAACGAAAAACAAGGAAATATCTCTTAATCATTAATTGGATGACTTACAACGCACAAATAGAGGAAATTAGCATGGGCACAGATGATCTCAGTACACCAAAACTGCAGTGATGCCAGTGATTAAAAAAAGAAACAAAAAATGCACACAAACACATTTTTTTTAGTGCACCTGTCATATGATAGAAGACCAGAGGGACTTCACAGCCACCTTGGTAGTGCTTGGAAATGATCTCCTGGAGATAAGAACAACTAAATACATTCAAATGCAACACAATGGGCTATGAATCATTTTCGGAATAGAAAGGAACTTTGGAATAGGACTAGGCCACACACTTGAAGCCACAGTACATATACTTTGTGTAGCTTACGTAAGAGCCAGGATTAAACATAAGTTAAAATGGAGGAATTCAACCCCTCCATGTGCTTACAGTGACATGCAGATAGAGAGGCCTTTAAAGAGCCAACCAAATACCAACTCTCTGATTTGTAGACTCTTGTGGTTCAGCAGGGTCTACAACAGCAGTCGGTTAAAAAATATATCCAACTATGATAGTAATAACTATGTGTTTAGCATAAGCTCTTATCCAGAGCTATGCCCAAGGGGTTTGAACCTGCAACCTCTTGTTTTGCAGGCAAAGGCTCCACCACGGAGCTCCACCCACCCCCTAGCAATCTCACCCATGCCCACTTTTTTAACACACAAATCAAACACCCCAGTGAGCCACAATCCAACCTGAACAAAACCACAACTGCTAACTTGACCTCCAAACTAAATCATGAATAAACATGAAAGCATTTCTTCATTATAAAAAAAAGGCTTGGCTAGCTTCCCCAGCTAACTATCTGGCAAGGTTAGTTAGCTTAAGCTTTTGGAATGCAAGCCTCTCTCCAACAAGTCTGGTCTGCTTCCTGTGAGAGCTGAGACACGTTGGAAGAGGTAGAACAGAACAGGGGTGCATGTGATCCTAAACGTAGCATGGCGTTCCAGGCCCCAACAGGAAGATACAAAACAATTCACATCTTTGACGGCACCTTTCGCTTTTTATTTTATTTGGTGAGCTCTCTGTTCCTGGCGTACACCAACCCCTTTGTTTAGCCTCACTGACACCGGGGCCAGGGCATTTCAGATTCTGTTCCTACACCTCTTACGACAATCTTCCTTCACCTTTCCCCTCCCAAAATAAAAAGTGGGCGAAATGTTTCATAAAACCGGTGGAAGGGATGAAACTTGTGTACCTTTGTTCATGTCGGCTGTAACATATTGGGCTTCAGCACCTGCAAAAAACGTGTAAAATCTCACTATTGACTTAGTCCCGTGATCCTTCCAGAACGACTCTGGTACATTCATTGTCATCTCCTTGCCCTTTGACCCCGTCAACACTGCTCAGGTAGCTAGCGCAAAGTCCGAAACCACGGTCTAATACTCTCAGAAGAACATAGTGCTTTTGTCGCGATGTCTTGAGGTACTGTACAATTCACAAACACTTTCCTGAGTATATTTTTTGTTTTGTTTTTGCAGATGGAGGATCGAAAGGGATGAGGCCGGGGTCCAGAGTACTATCACCCCAGAAGAATACTGCTGCTCCTAGTCAGGGAGAAGACGTTCCATCTCCCACAATGACAACCGCAAGTCTCTAGTTTCAGACTCGCAGTTAAAGTTAAAGCTCTTCAATATCAGCACATGCCATGAATGTAGATTGTGAGGCAAATAAAAAAGAAAAAGAAATGTAAATAAGAAAGCACCACTTCAGGCACTTGGATAACCAACAAAAGTTTTCAGGAACGATAACAGAATGATATATACAGTCACTCACACGGCCTCTTCAGGAGGCGGCCTGTTTTGAAATGTGTAAACAATGCCTGGCTCTTAGCGACGGCAAGCGTCCTAGTGAAACAACAGCTCGTCACCTGCCAAACCCTTCTCAATCAAACCATGTCTCTGGGTTTCAAACTTCAGCTTGTGAGGTCTTCATGGGCCGGTCTCAACCCACCTCTCCCTCCGTCCACGACACGACTCCTCCGGAAGGGAGAATTTCCGACGCCTCTCTCTGGAGGCCGGGAGTCCGATCACTGGCCGCAACCGAACATTTTGTTCCACTCGGTGTACGTGTCGATCTCTTTCTGCGATATACTGGGCTGGAATTTGCAAAAGACGCTGTCGAAGTCTTGAAAGGTGAGTGGCCTCATGGCGCCTCCCTGCATGATGCCCGCGATGTCCATGCCCTGCGCTGAGGAGTGCAGCACGCCCAGCAGCGCCTCCTGGCAGAGCCGTGCCACGTCCAGGCCGGAGAAGCCCTCTGTGCGCTGGACCAGCAGGACCAGCTCCTCCTCGCTCAGGCAGAACTTGTGCTGGGACCGGGACAGGAGCTGGCTCACCAACTGGTGCCGGGCCGACAAATCCGGCAACGGAACCAGGACCCGCCGGCCGAAGTACCTGCGCAGCCCCTCGTCCATGTCCTGGGGCTTGCTGGTGGAGCAGACCACCAGGACCTGGCCGGCGCCGTCGTCCGCCTGCCCCAGGAGGAGAGCCTCTAGCTGGGTCAGGAGTTCGGCCTTCAGCCGGGTGACGGGGCTCTCGTCGCTGAGCTGGGCCGACAGCAGCATGTCCACCTCGCTGATGAAGAGGACGGAAGGCTGTCTGCACCGTGCCACCAGGAAGGACGCCCGCAGGATCTTCTCCCCGTCCGACAGCCACTTAGTGGCCAGCGTGGAGCCGCTGAGCTGGAGGAACGGCGCCCCCATGTGACTGGCCAGGCAGCGGCCCAGCAACGTTCGCCCGGTGCCCCTCGGCCCGAACAGCAGCACGCAGCGGGGGGCGGCGGCCATGTTGAACATGTCAGGGCGCAGCATGGGCCACAGCACCTCCTCCTTCAAGGTGGCCTTGGCCTGCTCCAGGCCTGCGATGTCACTCCAGTCCACCGGGGGGCCCTGTTGGAGGATCTCTGAGGTGACCATGTCCAGGAGGTGAGGGTCGCTGCTCCTCAGCTGCTCCTCGGCCGGCCTGGAGGAGGAGGAGGCAGAGCCCGAGAGGGCGTGGGAGAGGTGGAGCCTGTGGTCCTCCACCCCCTGCTCACTCAGGGAGGGGGAGGCGAAGCTGGCCAGGGAGTCTGCGGATCGCGCTCCCCCCAGGGTGGAGGAGGAGGAGTAGGACGGAGGGGTCAGGGGCCCTGACTGTCTGCCCGCTGAACTTCCTGGACTGCTGCTCGGAGGACATGGACTGCTTCTGGGGATTAAACGGCAGGGACGACTTCTCAGAGATCCTGTCGAACCCACTGCCTTCCCCGCCGTTGGAGTCTCCTATCCTGAACATGGGGCTGTCTGGTGCCCCCCTCGCCTGGCTGTAGCCAAAATTACCATAGGAGGAATCCATCTCTCCCTGCCCCGTCATGTAGAAGGCCTTCCTCTTCAGGGAGTTGGCTGGGCTGCTGTTGAGCGGCGTGGGGGTGATGGGGGGGAGGTTGTGGGACTGGTAGGGGTAACCTGGGAGGGCGGAGGAGGGTGGCAGGGGGGTGGGGGCAGCGATGCCTGACTGGGAGGTAGGAGGAGGGAGGGGGAGCCCCTCCAGGGCTGTATCCAGGTCCCACCGAGCTTTGGGTGGGGTAACCCGCCGGGGGGTAGTTGTAGCTGGAGAGGTTTGGGGACCCCGCGTTGTAGGCGGGGACCAGGGTGGGGTGAGCGGGTGGAGGAGGAGGCTGCAGGAGGCTGGAGCTGTGGCAGCGGGGAGGGAAGGCCAGGGGCCGTGGTCTGGGAGCCGTAGCCAGGGTGGAGGTAGGAGCCGCTGTAGCCGGGCCCGTATTCCTGAGAGGGGGCGAGGGCAGACGGGTGGAGGGCAGGAGGGGGCGTGGCTTCCACAGCTGTTGGAGTAGCTGGGCTCCGTCAGGGCGCTGGACGCCAAACCAGGAGAGCTGCACAGACCCGCGCCCACATCGGCCGCCACGCCCCCCTTCCTCACCGACAACCCCTCGGGGACACACCCCATGGGGTACACGCCCTCCTGCCAGGCCTCCCCCTCCCCCTTCCGCCCCCCGCCCAGCCCCTCGGAGTACGGCAGCTCCAGTATCCCAGAGTACTTTTCTGCGTATTTCTTCAGCAAGTTGGATGCGGTGAGCGCCGAGATGTCGTCGTTGGCCCAGGCGTACTGGTAGGTGGCGGCGGCGCCGCGCTGCAGCTGCCCCCGGTACGCCTCGGCCTTGTGGGCCGGCGAGCGCGTGGTGGAGGAGATGTCGAAGTGTTGCTCCGCCCACTGGCTGTGCTCTGGGGTCCACTGCATCTTAATGCCTGAGGAGACACAGACACAGGGAGGAACGTCAGCCATGACACCGGACGAGAGGACCAACCATCAGAGCAGAATCATTATTCATTTGTTTCGTTTTTGTTCAAAGTGATGTACGGGGTGTGTGTGTGTGTGTGTGTGTAGGGGGGGGGGGGGGGGGGGGCAGCTGGCCAGAGCAGCTAGCCAGATGACAAAAGATGCAAGGTAATATGATTCTGTTGTTGTAGTTCACTGCTGCAATAACTGAAAATTAATAAGGCATGCTGAAAATATAAGGCATGCTGAAAAAGAAAATCATAATAGCAATGCCAGCTCAAAAGCGGAAACTGCTAATCACCTATTCTGACTATTCGCTTTGATCTAAATAAACATTGCAAATTATTTTACATCCCTAATTATTATGACATGAATCAACTGTTGAAAAATCGCCTTTTTACGTGACTTTTACGTAACACTTGGGACAGAATTAACATTTTAATTGAAACTGCCAACTGCCCTTTAGGCCTATTCATCATTGTCACGTCTGACCAGAACTTCAGATTATTTACAGTCCGGTCATCTGGAGGCTGGACGTGACATGGCAGTCAGGTTCTCCTCAGTGGTCCACACGAACAGATCACATGAAGGACACAGGTTCTCTACAGGAGGCTTTGGTCCTGGTTGGCCACTGGGTCTGGTTAGGTGTAAATAATGCACCCCGCACAGACCAATATGACACAGACAAGGCAGGTCAGTCTATAATCCTTCTCTCATCTTGGCCAGCCGGAGATGGGTTTGAAAGCGCGCTTCGCCGAGAGCCGCAAAGCAATCTCCCCCCGCCGGAGTCGCTCTGCTGCTTTCATCACACAGACACGCTGACGGACACACACACAAACACACACACACATGTACACACACACACGTACACAAGGGTCACAGCTGGGTATTGCAACACCATGTGTCTCAAGGCTGCCTTTCACTCTCTTTCTGCTCTTTTCCTTTATCCATCCTTCCTTCTCTGCCTTTCCTGCTTTCTATTTATTTATCCCCATGATTCTCTCTCTCTCTCTCTCTCTCTCTCTCTCTCTCTCTCTCTCTCTCTCCCCTGCCCATCTTCTCTCATTACCCATCGTATCTTCATCCCTCTCTCTTCCGTCCTCGATCTACCTCACACACACACACTTCACTCCCCTAGACCAATCTTTTTGTTTCCTCTGAGACTCAAGAGCCACTGTTCCCTTTAATCCCCCGACAGCATCTGCACACACACACACACTCACCCACCCACAGTCATCTCACTATCAAAGCATGACTCTATCAAAGGCCGGCCAGCGTAATCGCAGGAGCGTCACTGCAGATTGAACCCTGTTTGATTTCACACACACACACACACACACACATGCATACGGGTGAGCACACTCACATCCGGATACAGCCACACACACACACACACACACTCACTGACAAACACACGCACAGATAAAGATACATTCACTGACGTAGACACACACTGATACAGATCTGACACACACACACACACACACACACACACAAAGATACAGTAATACACATTCAAACACACACACAGATATACACGCAGACAGACAGACACTAGAAGCAGTACCGGTATGCTTCATGTCTCTGTTCCGGTCTTAGTTGTGATGACTCTCCTGTCATAAATCCTCCGCTGGGCTTGTTGAACACTGCCCCCACTCTCACCACGGCAACGCTTTGTTGTGTGGTTTTACATGAGTGGTAATGGCTTTAACACACACACACACACCCCCAAACACACACACTCAAACACACGCACACACCGACACATGCGCACACACCCAACACACCCGTGAAGTGTGTGTGTGGTGTTTGTTTGGTGACAGAGCGAGGGGGATTCCCCAGACTCCTCTCTGATTCTCTCCCCCGGTGGCCACCAGCAGACGCCAGCAGCTAATTAGCAAGCTCACGATGTGCTAATTGTGTTAATTTACAAGGTTTTAGCCGAGGGGAGCCTTGCTAAGGCTGGCTAGCCTGTCACATTCCTCCCATAATGACCAAGACGCTCGCTGGACAAAGGAACACTGCTGATGAGCCAGGAACGCAGCCCGAACCGGCCGCTCTTTTAATTAGTTGATGATATTGTATTTCTGGATTATTGTGTTGCGCTTGAACGAATGTAATAACAGAGTGGATGGAGAGGAAGAGGAGGGGTTTGGGGGTGTGGAGGTGTGGGGTAGGAAGGGTATGTTTTCCAGTTTCTCGTGCGAAAGCTTTTTGAGAATCGTTAACATTTGTGTGAGAGTGAAGACAGTTTCAAATGTTCTGTGAATACAGACTAACCCTAGGCATTGTAAGTGTAGTTCATATTATGTTGGCTCCAAGGTTAAATTGAGCTTCTTCAACAGACATTATTATATACAATTATTGTGATATTAGTAATACCAAGATAATATACCGACCATCTCAAGAGTTTGGAAAAACCCATCACACGAGTCAAGGATAAAATCACTGACGTCTAACTAGACACTTGTGCTGCTTCGTCACTGCAGTAACAACACTGTGTTGCTACACAGTGAAACTCTCTCTCTCTCTGCCTCAAGACTCTTTTCAGTCACTGCAGTCACTTTCAACACAGCTGCATGGACACAGAGTTCTGATCTCTCTCTCTCTCTATTTCTTTCTCTCTCTGTCTCTCTCTATTTCTTTCTCTCTCTGTTTCTCTCGCACTTTCCATCTGACCCCCTTCCCCTCACTCTCTCCCCCCTCCCTCTCCTCCTTTTCTTTATCCCTATCTTTTTCTTCTTCTCTCTCTCTGCCCCCCCCCCCCCCTCCCCCCTCGCTACCATAACTCACCCTGTCTCTGTCTCCTCAAGGTTCTATTATTAACTGAAGATTCCTTCCTGGCTCCTGGGAGGAGAATGTACTAGGGGCACGGTGCTGTGTACTAGTGTGTACTAGTGTGTACTAGGGTCCTACTGCTGTGTACTAGTGTGTGCTAGGGGCCAGGTGCTGTGTACTAGTGTGTGCTAGGGGCCAGGTGCAGTCTACTAGTGTGTGCTCGGGGTAGTGTCAATCAGATGTCAGCTTTTAAATGGAAAGAAACATGTTGGGTGAGAGTGAAAGTAAGGATTGAGAGAGAAAGAGAGAGGCTCCGCTAGATAAAGTCAGGGGTTGGCAAGGGAACTGGAGGGGGGGGGAGAGGAAGGGAAGAAGAGAGAGAGAGAGACAGAGAGAGAGAGGGAGTGAGAGAGAGAGAGAGAGAGAGAGAGGGAGAGAGTGAGAGAGAGAGGGAGAGAGTGAGAGAGAGAGACAGAAAGCATTTATTGTGTGTGTTTGAGAGAGAGAGAGAGAGAGAGAGAGAGAGAGTGAGAGAGAGAGGGAGAGAGGGAGAGAGATAGAGAGAGAGAGAGAGGGAGGGAGAGAGAGTGAGACAGAGGGAGAGTGAGAGAGAGAGAGTGAGACAGAGGGAGAGTGAGAGAGAGAGAGAGGGAGAGAGAGTGAGAGAGACAGAAAGCATTTATTTGAAGTCCAATAAAACAAGAGAAAGGGTATATAAGCACAACAAGCAATAACTTCATCACACCAGTGTTTCCATCAGCAGTAAAAACTATCATATTTAAAAGATTGTCAGACTCCATTCAATTCTCCATCTACAATGAGGTTACCAGCTGGCCAAAGTGATTAGCATCGCTATGTAAATGCAGGCCAAATGATAACTTGCACTATTTAAATAAGGTGGTACTGATTACACTACGTTATTCAGATGAGGGCAGATGCTTTGAACTCCTGTGTTTTGACCTCTGGATTTCTCCAGGACCAGTAGGGTGGTCCTGCTGAGACAGAGCAGGACCAGTAGGGTGGTTCTGCTGAGACAGAGCAGGACCAGTAGGGTGGTTCTGCTGAGACAGAGCAGGACCAGTAGGGTGGTCCTACTGAGACGAGATGATGGGCTCGTTCTCTCAGGGCTGCTGTGGCACCACCACACCTCTCTTAAACAACCTCTCTGTCTGATGTGTTCCTGCCAATATGCGTGTTTGGGGTGTGTGTGTGTGTGTGTGTGTGTGTGAGACGCAGTAAGTCTCTCTCCATCTGTGTGTGTGTGTGAGCAAGCGTGTGTGTGTGAGGGTGCATGCATGTGAGAGCTTGTGTGTGTGTGAGCATGTGTGTGTGTGAGCGTGTGTGTGAGTGAGTGTGTGAGCGTGCGTGTGTGTGAGCGTGTGTGTGTGAGCGTGTGTGTGTGAGCGTGTGTAGCTGTGAGCGTGTGTGTGAGCGTGTGTGTGAGTGTGTGTGAGAGCTTGTGTGTGTGAGCGTGTCTGTGAGCGTGTCAGATGGCTCACTCGTCCACAGAGTGTCATCCATCGTGGCCCCCCCCCCCCGTCCTAAAAGCAGTGAGGGCCCACCCCCTCCAGGCTGAGCGCTGCTAATCACACTCATTACAGCCGCTCTGTCTGCACTGCCCAGCTGCCTGCTACACACTGAAGTAAACATGTCTTCACACCAAGCTAATGAGCTCTTTAAAGCATTTCTGCTCTGAGATTCACCATGAACACACACACGGACAAGCACATCACAGATTCCTGTGATGTCATAATTAAGATCTGTACACACACGCTTCAAAAGATGGATTTAGAAGGGTGCATTCGAAACGCAGACGTCTGGATAAACATTCTGCATCTGTGCCTGGGAAGCCCGTTTACACAACAAACTGTGGAGGTCATCAGTTGTGGCTGGTCTACAACGCAGCGTGTGAGATTGTCTAGATTGATGTCGGGAACAGTTTGACAAGTGATAACTTTATCATACCGGACCAATTTCCTATTCAATGGGGAAATCTTCCCAGCTTGTTATTCAAATCCTTGTCAAATAGACCAGAGGGCATCACTTAACCTCAAACATCAGTCATGTAGACAGAGGAACAGTGTGTGACTGAGTGCGTGCGTGTGTGTGCATGCATATGTGTGTGTGTTTGGATAGGTATGTTAACATCCAACCATGCCTAAATGTGCGTGTGTGTACGCACACGTGTGTGTGTGTGTGTGCGCGTGTGTGTGTGTAACAACCCCGGGACTAGCTCGTTAATGAGAAGCCTCACTGACACAGAGACTCAGCCACAGGCTACACTGTATTGGCACACTACCTACAGTGTCAAATAATGTGATTAAGTCCTCTAAAATGCAATTAATTAAGTAATTAGTCATGAACCGGTGTCAAACACCAGCAATCAAAATTGTTCCAGTGTTTTGGTTAATTGGCTGAAGCCACACAAATGCAGCTTTAGGGTCCCTGAAAAGAAGTCTTGATAGTACCGACATCAATTTAACTCGGTCAAATGAATTCAAGACTGCTGCTGTTTATCTAATGCAGAAGTCAGCCCATTGATTATAACTATGACTACTTCACTAGTTCCAACGAAAAAGCTTTACTCGATTCATGGTCATGTGTAACTACTCAGTAGCACTACAGTAAACAGTGTGTCTGGGCACACATCAGAACGCTTCCTAAACACCTCCAGATGATGGAGCCAATATGGACTAAATAATCAGGGTTTAAACCTCAAAGACTACGAAAGGAAGTTTGAAGTATTCTGTTTTGGTGATATATTCATATGTAAATGTAGCTTTGAAGTAGACCTTAGAGTCTTACAGGGAGCGAGTTAAAACCTGCAAGACAGAAAGAACCTAAGCAGAGTGACTTGTGTTGGATCTCCTCGTCACGAAAGCCCAACCGTCTGTCAGTCCTCAGACCCAGTGTGAACCAGACCCAAATTTAAGCGGGAAAAAAACTGCTTTTGAAACGATTACAAATTCCCTTTCGTTTTCGGCTTTGTGAAAACGTTGATGACTGCTTTCTTTGTCTCTTCTGGAAAACAATAATAACGCGACAACAACCGAGAAAGACTTGTGCTCTTTGAAGCATTTTGAGCCCAACCGCTGTTCCGCAGCACCATGACAACGACGAGCCGGTGAGGAAACAACAACAAAGACAGCGGCCGGCAGCGCGAGTTAAAAGGCGCAGACAACGACTAGCAACTTCCCTACTTTAAACACAAGTTGAAAGAGGCGACGGGGCTGTCATTTCAACAAAGACTGTTCTGACTGAGGCGATCAACATCGTGACAGCCCTGCTGGAATTTAAGAATTGTATCTGATTTACAATATCAGAACATCTTGACAGCTTGAATTAGGTATTTATTTGGAATAGCCTACTACATTTGGATTTACACTTATTTTTTGTTATAATTTCCAACCATTACATATCTGAAATGAACAAACTGTTTGAGGTGAGGGATCTCAGCTATGAAAATACCTCAATGTGACATTTAGAAATGTGTTTTCCCACATTTGTTTGTTAATGTTGTTGTTTGTTGTTGTTGTTTGTTAATGTAGGCATCAAGCAATTTAGGTCTTCATTACACTGGAAAGATGCTGTCTGACTAAACACCATCGGATAGAATGCATTGACCCTGTTTAGTTTTTCTTACTGGGCAAACTAATAGACATCTAGGTTAAATAGCAGGGCGCAGTTAAACGCTCCAGATCAAGGAAACTGAGCAAGTCTTCTCTTGGCAGTCGGGGAGGAAATTGAGAGATATTCCGAGGGGTGGTGAGAGGAGAGCGGCGTTGAGGAACCAGCACACACGAGCCTGGCATTCATCTGTAACGCCATCTCCACTGTCCGTCAGGAAGTCCGTTCTGCCGGCGCCCACGGCGGAGGCTCGCTGACGAGTCAGATCGACTGGCTCCGCTAGAAACACCCATGATGCTTTGCACCGCTGGTGTGATCCTCAGCTGGAGAAATGACCTCTATCTACCTGCTCCTCTCTAAACACACACTCACACACACACCACACACACACACACACCACACTCACACACCACACCACCTCACACACACACTCACACACACACACACACACCACACACACACACTCACACTCACACAGAAACCCCCCAGTACATGCTCTGCTCCGCTGGCTCTCAGACCAGGCAGTAAAACAAAGTGTCTGAGAGGACTGATCTCAGCGGGCTTCATCGGCATTCCCTCCCCGGACCTGTCCGGCGGGTCGCCGTGACGACACGTTCTCCGCGGTGTCGTGGAGAGAGCCGTTCTGTAGGTTGTCCCGGGGTTAACGGGGGGCTAGGTGGTATTGATATACCCCGTACACCCGGATCCATATCTGTAGACCACCTCCACTTTGTTTACCTGTGTGTCTTGTAATTAAAATAGATTTCTGCAAGGCGGCCTAATCCTTTAAGAAAACCACATTGATTGGGTTACCAGCAGAGGAGAGTCACCATGTTGAACCAGTGTTTTTAACTCTTTCTCTCTCTCTCTCTCCGCTCTCTCTCTCCCTCCGCTCTCTCTCTCCCTCCGCTCTCTCTTTCTCTCTTTCTCTCTCTTCATGTGACAACGTACAGGTTGTTTCGAGGATGCTTTCCTTGGAGAGCCGCCGATCGGCGAAACTTTGAAAAGTCCTCGACATGAAGGACGTCATTTGGCGGGGAGGTGGGGGGGTGAGGGGAGAGGGAGGGTGAGGGGGGGTGAGGGGAGGGGGAGGGAGAGAGAGGGACTGCTGAGGGTTTAGCCAGGAGAGCGGCCAGGCAGATAATAGCGCTTCAGCCTCTCACCTCAACTAAAACTGTCTGTCTGCGTAAATAAAATGAGATAATTATTGAGTGAACGAGCGAGACACACCACTATACGCCGACGACGCACTCCTCCGCCGGCGCGGTTGTAAATCACGACAAACACGGTGCTTTCGGACATTAAGTGCTCACTAAGCACAGTAGATGCATCATATTTCAAGAGCAGCCGTTGTGTGGGTGAGGAGGTAGAGAGAACACCGAGTGTAATGGTTATCCATTATCTTATACGGCGTGGCGATGATCATTTTCAAGTGACTCATTTCTGGAAGTACCTATCTATCCTGTGCTTGGAGAGACTTTGATGGCTGAATCCAAACAACTATTCAGGGGTCGTTACCGCGACAGCGGTAAGAGTCTCTGTGGAGGAGACTGCTCCCTCATTATTCTAATGCGTCTCTCTGAGAATATCCACACAACGTGAACAAGCACAACAAAAACGCCGGCGTAGGAGGTAGCACTTACAGTTGGAGTAAGAGGAGAAACAGTAACAAATTCACAAATCTCATTCCGCGAATAACACTTCAGAGCTTTTAATGTCAGGTACCAAAATATTGATCTGGGGAATCGAATTGCAGTTAAAACTGATATTCTTTTTTCTTTTTTTGGGGGGGCGGAAATATCCGTATACGCACGAACAACCACAGACAACACACACACACAGTAACAAACACACTAACAACACACACACAGTAACAAACACACGTAACAACACACACACACACAGTAACAAACACACTAACAAACACACACACACAGTAACAAACACACTAACAAACACACACACACAGTAACAAACACACTAACAAACACACACACACACAGGCAGTCTTGTCCCTCTCCTTGGCAGCAGTGCTAGTCAAGAAGGGATGCAGGCTTTAGAAGAGGGCTGGATGAATGGACACCATCCTGATTCCATCTCCAGTCATTAGAAACACCAGCAGATGACCAATGATGCATCACCATGTTTGTTGTCACTAGCGTGTACGTGTGTGTGTAACTGTGAGTGTGTGTGTGTGTGTGACTCATGACTTCCATGCAGACAGCCAGCTCAGGCGTGACTATCAAAGTGACTCCATCTGTGAATGAGTTTGTGTGTGTGTGTGAGAATACTGTCTAAAACAGCAGTCGTGTTGTGAATTCCCTGTCAAGGGGTCAGCTAGCGCTAACTATAGCTTGCTAAATGATGACAAGAGCAGAGAGACAAAGCCAGCCATGCTAGCAGAGAGAGAGCCAGCCATGCTAGCAGAGAGAGAGCCAGCCATGCTAGCAGAGAGAGAGCCAGCCATGCTAGCAGAGAGAGAGCCAGCCATGCTAGCAGAGAGAGAGAGCCAGCCATGCTAGCAGAGCGAGAGAGCCAGCCATGCTAGCAGAGAGAGAGAGCCAGCCATGCTAGCAGAGAGAGAGCCAGCCATGCTAGCAGAGAGAGAGAGAGCCAGCCATGCTAGCAGAGCGAGAGAGCCAGCCATGCTAGCAGAGAGAGAGACAGCCATGCTAGCAGAGAGAGAGACAGCCATGCTAGCAGAGCGAGAGAGCCAGCCATGCTAGCAGAGAGAGAGACAGCCATGCAAGCTAGTCGGAGACGGGCTTCAACAGCTCTCTTCCAAACAGGAGTTGGCAGAGATTAGAAGCTACCACAGCCAGGTTATGTCTGGCCTGTTGAACTGCTGACAGAACTCCTACCCATAGCTCCTGCACACAGGATCATCCACTCATGATCATCCACACCCTCCAAAACATTACATTTACATGTAGTCATTTAGCAGACGCTCTTATCCAGAGCGACTTACAGTAAGTACAGGGACATTCCCCCTGAGGCAAGTAGGGTGAAGTGCCTTGCCCAAGGACACAACGTCAGTTGGCATGACCAGGAATCGAACCGGCAACCTTCGGATTACTAGCCTGATTCCCTCACCACTCAGCCACCTGACTCCAAACACACGAGGAAGCATCTGAAACCTGGTCCTGTTGGCTTCAACCCAACCAGCACATATCTGCTGTTTAGGAAACACGTTTTCCCTGTGTGTGTGTGTGTGTGTGTGTGTGTGTGTGCACATACAGGGGATATGGTGACCCAGGGTGCCAGAAAATGATCCTGGCAAAAATTCAAAAGCTACTGCAAAGAAAAGTGCTTAAACAACGAATGCATATATTAACATGTAGACTATTTCTAAGATCAATTACACTTGGAGACATACCTCTGCTGTGACTACAGTCTAGATTTCATTATGCTGGAATTCACACAGGTTGTCTAAACACTCAAACAGTGAATCAATACGCCGATCGATCTGTGGCATTGAGTCTGAGCTGGATGTGTCGAGGGGGCAAGAGATTCTCACTACAACTCTCAAGTCTGCCGTCTAGGAGACTTAAACACACAGGGACAGGCCTAGACACACACACACACACACGCGCACACACACACACAGGCACGCGCACACACACACTGCTGGAGTCAGAGTTAGATCAGTTTGTCTCTGTGAGGACATCCAGTAAGTCTGTGGCGCTGAATACCAAGCTGGCGTATCATCAGCTTCTTACACTCAACTGACGCAGTCGATTCTGCTGAATTATTCATAACGCCGGTGAGGGGACACAGAGACGGCCTCTGCAGGTTCTGACCGAGCGCTCGCTTCCAAACTTTTATCAGAAGCAGCAAGTGTTTGGTCCCGTGGAGAGAGGCATCGCTGTACGCTGGCGTCGGCTGGGATTCAGTGCTCGTCTGAGAACACACACCGACAGCCTGTCATTCTCTAAACAATCACAGAAAACTTAATCCAGTCCTTCCAATCAACGCTGTGTGTGTGTGTGTGTCGGGGGGCGGAAATCTGATATTACATAGAAGTTTTCTCAAGAAATGTTCCTGGAGGGGAAACACACCAAAAGTTTCTCTGTAACACATTGCCTACATTAAACTTAAAAACGCTGTGTGTTCATTGCATATTATTAATATTGAAATTACTTTAAACAGGGCGGGGGGCAAATCTTATTTTTCCCAGGATTGGGGGGGTCATGTGGCCCCCCCTGGGACTTCCTCCCATGCGCAGGGTGTGTTACAGTCTGCTGGGAGAGTTCACTCTTCTGCTCTGGGCTGAGTGAGAAACAACTCTCTCAAGTTTCGTCACCTCATAGTTGTGGATAAAACACAGTCTCAGTCCCTCATCACCGTGTTCTGAGGCATGAGAGGCAGAAGCGATTCCCATATATGTAAAAAAAAAAAACCACACACATACACACCAAAAACGGTCTGCAGAGCAAATCAGACGGTAAAACAAAATATCTGGGTAGATGACAAAACGTCTAGCTCCTTGATGTGGTCTCTCTGAGGAGAGACGCGCTAGGTTGCGGTGGGCTGGCGGCAGCTGGAGAGAGTAGGAGAGAGAGCATGTTTAATGTGGTCATAAGGGAGGCTCATCTTTCAGGGAACAGTAATAATGAGCAATCAATAATATCCCTAATAGAGTTAGAGAGAAAGGCTGACAGCAGACGCTGTCCAGTTAACAGCCTGGGCCTGCTCTCGTATGACTGAGGTGACACACACACACACACTCTTTCTCACACACACATTCACACACACGTAAGTGCGCATGCAAGCAGGCATGCACAAACATTGCACACTAAATGCAGGTCTGTGCACACACACACACACACACACACACACACACACACACACACACACACACACACACCCGACTCAGGTGACATCAACCAGAAGTGTGTCACCATATATTGATTTTTCTATTGTAATCACATTTACTTGTACAGTTATCTACACCAGAGCTGTACACTGGAGCCTTCCTAGCATCACAGTTATCCTATAACACACATGTAATACACAGCCACACACATTGTTTGAAACAAGCATTAAGCACAAATTGGAAAGAGAAATGTCTAGCACTCTTAAATGACATTTTGTGAGTGTGTTTGTACGTGTGTGTGTGTGTGTGTGCGCGCGCGTGTGTAAACAGTATACATGTGGTCCACCCAACCCTAGTTTAGCTCCATCCTCCTGCTCCACTTCTTTGAGAGTCACTAACCCAGAGAGCAGGATGCTGTTTACTCTCTCTCTCTCTTTATCTCTTTCTCTCTCTGTCTCACTCTCTATCTCTCTCACTCTCTCTCTCAATCTCTTTGCCTCTGTCTCTATCTCTCTCACATACACACAGACTCTTACACACGCTTGCCACACACACACACCACACAACCACTTTCCTCAAAGCAATATCCCCTCAAGAACTCATCCACAGAGAACAGCCAAGCACTGGTGGAGGGAGAGAGGGGGAATGGAGGGGAGAGAGAGAGAGGCGGGAGGGGAGAGGGGGAGAAGGAAAAACAACAACTGATATTCTAGAGATTATGCGTTCAGCATCTAAAAGAACAAACTACATTTCCCTCTCCACCTCTTCTCCCTGCCTCTCCACCATGTTAGCCTAATGGTGTGGACAGGCAGCCAATTGATTCCTTAACCAATAGACCTGTCCCCTTGCAAATTCTGATTATATACCCCACTGGTTCACAGCACACGCAGGCAGCTGTGTGCAAGTGTGTGTGCACGCATGTGTGTGTGTGTGTGCACGCATGTGTGTGTGGGGTGGGAGTGTGTAGGAAGGTGTGTTTGTGTTCAGAGTTCAGGAAGTACCCCAGACGTTTTCAAACCGATTCCACGGATCCCTCTCGACAAATCACGCGGCAAATCACACTTCCTGGTTGGACATGCACTGTTACCAGTCACATGACACGTGCGCTCTGGCCCCTGACGTCTGTCCACAGCGAGCGAGGCCCCTCTGGGGCCCCGAGGCCAGGGCCGCTCAGAGGGCCACCATGACAGTCCCTTCATCTACCCACAAACTGGAGTGGCTGGATAAAACAAAGCTTCTGTTGTGGATGACAGAGGTTCGACTGAGTTGCTAGAGGCTCTCAGTCTCTCACGTCCTACGTTCCAGATGCTTCGAGAGTCAAATATTGTTTTCTCACAAAGACCTTGACTAGGTTTCACATGAGTACTTGACATTGTTGACAGACTAAAGACAGTTAAAAAGCTGATCACCGCGGGTAATTATTTGTTAGAAGATGTTTTGTTCTTGATTAGTGAACAAGGCTGTTGCATTACACTCATGAGACAGGAGACTGAGGATAGCTTTTAGAATCTAGAAACAAAAGCTGTAGACTGTATTGTCTCCATCTAATATAGTGATGAAGCTGGATAACTGAACACACACACAAACACTCATTCACAACAAAACACACTCACATACAGAGAGAGAGAGAGAGAGACCAGTCCATCACATAGAAAATAGATGATTTTTCTAATCTCCTATTCACCATTTTCTATAGTCCTTCCTATGTTTAATTCACACTGCTATAATCTGTGGTAGGATAAAAAAAGAAAAAAAGAATATAGCCTTACGGGAAGACAGGATTTAATCAAATTACAGAACAGAGGGAGGGAATGCAGTCGGCTTACACAGGCAGACACAGTTTAGGCTTTTACACAGACACACATCAAACATGCAGGAGTCGGCTGGGCGGAACTCAAAGCCAACATCGGCATACAAAACACAGCAGTCAGAAGCACCTGAATGTACATAAAATATGAGTCCTTCCCAGAGATCTCTCTAAACCATGCTATATTTTAAACAGCCTCGCCGGCTCACGCTACTAATGAATGAGAAAGCACTGGCGGGTGAGTGTCTCTAATTCTCCTTCACCGGTATCACATTGCGCCCCCAGCCAGATCAATACCATTTGCCAGCTAGCAGGAGGCCTGGAATCTATAAAAACGCTTTTATTGAGTAATTAAACACCCATTACTGTCCCGAGTAGCCAAACAATAAATTTGATCAGCCTTTCAGACGCAGATTCCCGCCGTGATTAACACTCCGTGCATGTGTGACGGAGTCTGGGGGATGACATGATAATCTGCGCGCAGACCTCGCTCGCTAACTGCAGACAGGGACGACACTGTAGAGGGACAGAGAGACGACAGTGGACTAATGTTCTCCTTGCCAGGTTTTTTTTGGTGTGTGTTGCAGTAACTTCTGTTGGAAACTCCTTTTATTTCAGCTGTTTCCAATAACGTTAGGACAAACATTTAGCATGACGTAAATTGAGCTATAGCTAAGAAGGAGAATAATTGTGCTGAAAAAGATTATTAATACAAGATTATTAAACATCCAGCATTCAAAGATTGGGCAAAGGTGTATGGCACATCATATCAGCCCTAGGACGACAGCGAGCAACAAGTTTGAGGTGTTTTGTGATGACGATATAAATGCACAATAAAACAGCTGAACCGCCATATTTGAAGATAAATGCAACAGCGGTCTGACCGGATGATCATTTTTCAACTTTTCTAGAGTCCCTATCTGTCAGCACTAGCTATATTTTTCAGTTACAATCCAAGCCTTGTTGGGAGCCTTTAGTGTTGTTGAGCCAACAATATGGCATCTGGGGTAATTCTCCTTAAATATGAAAGGCCCATTCACTCAGTTCAATAGTCTCAGTTGGCAATGCCCTCCCCCTCTCCCTCCACCCCCCCCCCCCCCCCCACCTCCTCCCAGTCCGACAGTATTCTGCATCCCCCTCTTGGCAGCTTCCCCGAATCGAACAAAAGAGGAACTTGAATCTGTCACTGACGGCCTCAAAAGAGCTTAAGCTGCAGCGAGATGTGAGTTCTTGGTGAAAAGCAAACCGATTTGAGGACAATGGCTGAATCATACAGAGTGCTTTATGAGTTTTGGTGGACACAATGCCACTCCTTCATCCAAAGCACACATTAGTAACCATGTCATCAGGACCTCCCAGGGCTCTCATTGGCTGAGAGGACTCGGTGGCTAAAAGGATAAATGCATGTCGCCGGGGCGTTGGGTAGAGGATGGCCAAGTTTAGCTGTTCAACAGCGTGAGGAGGTAGTAGGATATTCACTTACACCCAGCCCGCCACACACACACACACACCACCCACACACACACACACCCATACACACACATTACACACACACACATCACACACCCTAACCACACACACACATCCCGCAAAATGTCTTTACTAAAACAGCCCAAGATGATGGTATTGATGCAAACAAGTTATGATTTTCTGTTGCTAATCACAACACTCAGACAAAGGTACATCTACTAGCAACAGAGTCGGCCTACTTGACCTGAAACTCAACCAACCACCGACAATCAGACACCCACTCAAAAGTCAATACCATGCGAGCCTCTCCTTTATGGATAATGCATGGAAGCAGGTTTAAGAGCCGGCGCAGCGCAGGGAGTGGAGAGTCTCATTATTCAGTCCATGCCATCATTAGCACAGTCTCCTCTATGTGTCCATCCACCTGGCCAAACCTGGCAACCGACACCTCACCACCACACACAGCGTATCCCTCCACCCCAGCGCCAGGAGAGAAAACAGACCCTGCAGCAGCCAACCCATACACACACGTTTCGATTTTTAAATATTTTTTTTATATCAGAGATAAATAGATATCATAGACTCTAGGGATGCGGCTAACACAAACTTGCACCTCCTGTTTACTCTCTCTCTCTCTCTCTGCTCCCTCTCTCTCTCTCTCTCTCTCTCTCCCTCTCTCTCCCTCCCCCCCTCTCTCTCTCCCTCCCCCCCTCCCCCTCCTCTCTCTCCCTCCCTCCCCCCCCCTCCCCCTCCCCCTCCCTCTCTCCCTCCCTCCCTCCCCCCTCCCTCCCCTCCCTCCCTCCCTCCCCCCCTCCCTCCCTCTCAGCAGGGTGGCCTCCTCTGCTTTCCTGCAGCTCAGTCTGACTATGCGCACGCTTCCAGAAGGTTCCGTGTCTCCTGTCTGTCCGCGTGTCCCTGTGCCGTGTGCTGCAGACGACCACAGGCTGCTCGGCCAACAGCACGCCCAGACACTCAAGGTCCTTTGTGTCCACCCCCTGGCAGCCTGCCAAGCTGTCACACACACACACGCGTGCACACACACACACACACACTGGGGCAAATAGGCGCACACTTAAACGCGTGTGTACCACACACAGACACACATACTTTCTCTTGCCAAATTAACACACACACACAGGCTCCCACACACAGGCTCTCTCTTACACACACACACGTGCAGGTTTGCAGTCCTGGATAAAGGAATATGCTGAACAGTGACTTACTGGACTGGAGATGCTCTCCTCCTCCAGATGGCAGAACTCCCTGCCTCTCTGCCCTGCCTCTCTGCCCTGCCTCTCTCTCCACCAGCCCTGCCTCCCCTGCCTCTCTCTCCACCAGCCCTGCCTCCCCTGCCTCTCTGCCCTGTCTCTCTCTCCACCAGCCCTGCCTCCCCTGCCTCTCTCTCCACCAGCCCTGCCTCCCCTGCCTCTCTCTCCACCAGCCCTGCTCCCTGCCTCCACTGCCTCTCTCCCCACCAGCCCTGCCTCTCTCTCCACCAGCCCTGCCTCCACTGCCTCTCTCTCCTCTCTGAGCTACACACGCCCTCTGATCACACAGGCAGACCAACACATGAAAGACAGCCTCTCTCTCCACCAAAGTCCTTAAACAGGTTTTGTTAAGGCTGTCTTTCTTCAAGCGCTTTCCTCATCACCAGACAAATGAACATCGGTCACTATGCATATCAATGTGCTATTTAACTTAAGACTTTCACAGCAATAACTTAATTAAATCGTCGAGGCCCTGTATGAAAACACAATGTACAGGATAATCTGGGGCTGGTGTCGGCTGGGGTCTAATGAAGCAGGTTGGGCAGAGAGGAAGTTAGCTTAAATCAAGTCTTTAGCATATTTAACTTTCCCCCCGTTGAGTCAGTCAACTGTTTAAATATGTGAGAGAGGAGAAGTGAAAGAGCAGCAGAGATAGGAGGGGAGCACACTGGGTGAAATCTATCCGTTTAAAATTCCAAATGGGCAACGCATTGCTTAGAAAAAGAAAGAGAAGAAAAAAATTGTTTTTTTCCCCCCAAGCTTTGATTTGATTAAGGTGCATGACGTAAAAAGAGGAACTTCAAACAGTTTAAGGACTCCAAAAACAGGGCGAAGTTAATACTTTTAATTCCAATTTTGACGTTTGAGTGATCAGAGTTGAATGTCTCTTTAGATCTCGGGAGGGGGGGGGAGATCCAATCTGAGGGAAAATGGCTGCTCTGCTGAACCGATCTTGAATCAGAAGTTTGGTTGCTGTATCTTCCACACTGCAGACAGAATGTGTAAACTCAGCATCAGGCCCCTGGTACAGAGACTATGGTCACATAGTTTCCGACTTGAATGTGTGCATTTAGACACTTCTATCCAAAGCAAAGTACCGGGGGATTTGAACCTGTGACCTCTCGGTCCCATTCTCCACCCCTGAGCTCCAGCCATCGTATCACGTACCTGAGCCCTCTCAGCTGAAGCACGCCACAAACACGTGGCAACGACTGCCGTCATAACATAACACAAACAGATCAACCCAGACAGCATGTCAACTACACTGCTTCTAAACAAAGACAAACTAACATGTATATTAGAGAAGGCCAGGCTGCTTTCTGAGTCAGGGGAGGAGGAGGAGGAGGAGGAGGAGGAGGAGGAGGAGGAGGAGAGGGTACAGGATGTCAAGGATTTCAGGAGTGGCGCTCGTTCCTCTCCCGTCTCGCGGTAACCGTCGGTAACCGTCACGACGGGCTGTTCGCTGTTCCTGCGCCTCAAACTTCGATCAGTGAGAGAGAGTTGTCAGTAGACACACTACGAGACAGACAAAGACAGTCTGCTGCCACAAACACTGTGGCTGTCTAGGAGAGAGGGAGAGCGGAGACAGAGGGAGGGGATGAGAGAGAGAAGAGGGGGAGAGATGGATCGCCCGGGGGATAGCTAAGAGGGAGATAGATAGGTATGGAAAGAAAGAGGAGAGGGCAACAAAATGAGTAAGACAGAGAGAGAGACACACTCAGAGAGAGAGAGAGACTCAGAGAGAGAGACTCAGAGAGACACACTCAGAGAGAGAGAGAGAGACTCAGAGAGAGAGAGAGACTCAGAGAGAGAGAGACTCAGAGAGAGAGAGAGACTCAGAGAGAGAGACACTCAGAGAGAGAGAGAGAGAGAGAGATTCAGAGAGACACACTCAGAGAGAGAGAGAGAGGGAGAGAGACTCAGAGAGAGAGACACTCAGAGAGACGGAGACTCAGAGAGGGATGTGTTCTATTTGCCAGGCTCCCTGGGGGTCCAGCTCCTCTTTGCTAACAGAGATCACAAAAGACAACACTTAACATATTTGCTAAAAGATGCCAACCCTGCCTGGATGTCCTTTGAAGAGGCCTCCGTCAGAAGATCCAGACAGGAGAAATCCAGAATCCAGGTCGCAAGAGGCTGACAACTGTCTCTTGTCCTGTACGTCAGAATCCCTCATCCTTACATCCCCACAAGTCCCACGGGCTCACAGGAAGCACCAGTGAGTGATTGGAGGAGGGAGAAAGCAGCTTCTTTAATGGTAAACATTACAGACTGATAGAAACTGTCGGGCTAATTTCTTTCTATCGTCCCCGAGGGAGAGGCTGAGCCAGGCTTCCTCGCTTCGTTTAAGCGTTTCAGGAAAAGTCTGTGTCTGGATAAATAAAATGAAGGGTGAGGAGGCTGCATTAGGCTCTGTGTTTCAGAAGATCCCCTTCAACCGTCTCCTATTCTTGTCTTTGTTAAGTCTTTGAGCGTCTATTAGAGGCTTTCAGATAAAGATGTAAAATGATACGTTACTGAGCGTAATGAAGGGACTCCTGGCTCCTGTCAGTTGTAGTCTGGGGGGGTCAGATGGCTGAGCGGTTAGGGAGTCGGGCTATTAATCAGAAGGTTGTTGGTTCGATTCCCGGCCGTGCAAAATGACGTTGTGTCCTTGGGTAAGGCACTTCACCCTACTTGCCTCGGGGAGAATGTCCCTGTACTTACTGTAAGTCGCTCTGGATAAGAGCGTCTGCTAAATGACTACATGTAAATGTAGTCTGTGGCGTGGAGGAGATGTGAAACAGAGAGCCAGAGGACTGTAGTGTGAGCCTGTGAGATTCCAATGTGTCTCTGCTTCATGTACACACACTGGTACACACACACACTGGTACACACACACACACACACACACTGGTACACACACACACACACAGGTACACACACACACAAACATAAGACACCCACACGCCCATAAATGCATCCATACAGTATCCCCACGTAGAGACACTCAAGCAGAAACAGACACTCAGAAATACAATGTAGACAGATAGAGAAACACACACTCCGCATTACACACACATTACACACACATTACACACACACTCACACAAAACACACATTACACACACACACATTACACAACACACACACACAGTTCTCATGCAACAACAGCAGAAGCTGTAGCGAGTCTAACTGCACATGGAATCCTGGTCCAGTGGGCCCAAAATAACCACCTCTGCTTCTCAGCTCTGAACGCCAACCTGATTATTTACCTAACAGTCCAAACAAAACGCAAGGAAAACAGCAAAGCTGCAGCAGGGTATTCAACGCTCAGACAGTTTAGTTTGATGCAGCATCGAACAAGATATCTTGCACCTAGAAGAAGTACTAAAATGACATGTTTGGCTTTGCTGTCTAGGAGACGTGTGTGTCTGAATCCTTGACGGACTGTCAGGAGCACAGAGCTCGGCCTGGTTGTGTATAAAGATCACACCCCTCATGTTTAAGTCATGTTCCCTTCCAGAAGGAGCTCATGCTACAAATACAACACTAAAACTACACACAAAGAGATGTTTTAGGAGAAAAAAACTAAGTGATTGTCCTGAGTCTAAATTTAACCTGATATTATCCTTTGGATCTACATACCGGTGAGCACTAAGAATCTGTTCTTGTTTCTGCGTATTCACGTTGGAAGTATTGAATCAGAATGATTGCAAATACTATATTCATGGTTTGTTGTCTACGTGTTCTGTGAGACAAGGTCTCAAGACCAAGCATGCAGTGAAATGAGGTGATGTCAGTCCAGTGTTATTGACCACACATCTCGCGAAGAGAAAAATATATATCTAGAGGGAAGGGAGGGCTTGTATGTGTGTACAAGATTCATTATGTGCACACAGTGTGTGTGTGCGTGAGAAAGAGAGATACCTTTAGTTGTGCTGAAACCCTATTAGTATTTAATCTTTCTTCAAATGTGAATAATAGTGAAGCTAAATATGTCTATGAATGCAATTAAAACCTGCCAACATCAAGTCAACAAATGTACGGTTAATAAAACAATTGTAAATTATTTGACACTAAACAAAAATTCAAACACTTGTTTTTGAAGGTTTCATTTCAAACGGTTTTTCAAACACAATAAATGTTATATCTACTGCGTGTTTACTGCGTACATGCTAGTTAATGTTCATGTCGACTGATTGTTGCAAAGAAAAAGTGTTTTGATTCTGCAATTATATTCCTGATCTCAATGTCAGTTTTGTCTCTCAAACACATTTCATACAAATTAGCAGGTGTGTTGTGGTGGGTGTAAGTTTGCTAGATAACAATTAGCCTAAACTGATCTTAAGTATTCAATTAAATATATATTTTTTAATTATATATAACTCCAGCACGATTAATTCAGCTATTTCCGACGAATCCCTTTCGTCATGTCTTAAATCACAACCAAAACAACGTGTTTACACTCAGTCATTTCTTATCCAATCAATCATTATCTAAATTGACATTAGACACATGTTGTTGTATGTCCCTACTAATACCGTAGCCGCGATATAATACATTTATTACAAAAAAAGGGTGTAAAACTTAGGTAAAGATTACATTAATTTGCCTACTAATTGTAAGTTTCCGTAACTGTTCACGGTTCCACATAGAAGATTCTGCAGTATGGTTTCTTTTATTTACCACACCCATTACAATTAAATGCAACCATAGGCCTAAAATTCGTCACCCATGAAGGTCTAAAATATAAATGATAGATTAGGTCAAAGTAAACGTATAGAACAACATTCTAAGATGGATTCAACCAATACAAACTCACAACACAAACATGCATAAATGTACCCCGAGAGCATATGTGTAGTTGAAAAAAAAAAGGCATATTTCACACGTTACAAAAAAATCACAGACGCACAACATCCGATAATCAAGTAAAATGTTTTTTTTAGGAATGTTGGAAGCACGTACCATAAGCGCCGCTGCTGCTGCTGATCATGTCTCGCTGTGGATAACAGGGAAAAAGAGGAGAAAGCATTGACGCAGGAATGTGAAAGAGTGGGATTTCCCAGGCTTGTTTAAGACTTCCTCTCTATTCTCTCGTGTTTCAGCCGGCTGATATGCGAGGCCCGTCAGGTAGGCTACTCAATACTCAATACTCATCTAACCTACATGCATATCATTAGGAAAGTGAGCCCGAGCGCTGCTGAATGGCGCTACGGAGGGAGGGGGGAGGAGGGGGGGGGGGGGCGACACACAGATAACCATGCTTCGCCAGCTTGCAGCCGATGATCGCGCGCTGGCTGTAATCTCGTTACGCTATCTGAAGTGGTACGGTATGAGAGCTCGAGGAGAACTAAACGCCCGTGCTTTGATCCCGACCAATCCCCCGGTTTTTGGTTCAAGTCTAGCCCACTCCCGAGAGTGCTTTCAAAAGAGACGGTATGTCACCAGAACTGTGACATTGTACCCGCTCATCCTAAAGATGTATCCCATACTTGTTGTTACCCCAGCAAGCACAATTCATACGTTAAAAGTGCTGTGAAACAGTTAGATTATCAGCCCCACACATGAAATTAAATGGAGACATTGACCAGTGAGGCGTTTTGACGGACACTGGTCTATGGCCATTCCGTTCAATTCAACCCAAAGCGCAAACGGTCCAACACGCTTCTTCTAAACGTGTCCTCCCGATCACGTTCAATTTTCGAAACTTATTTTTAAATAGGAATGTTTACATTCACATTATTGTCACGTAGGAATGCCCTTTGCTAGGTGGTGGTTGATCCGACAGACCGTTGCCAGTTCCGTCCGTAGCCTCCTCCTGCTGGTCTAGACTACTTTAACTGCGGACATAGCAGAATCCGTCCTATGTAAGCCTTACCTGTGTGTGCTACAGGTCCCCCTCCGGGTTAAAGGAACATGGATCCCAAGTGTTTACTGATTGTGGGTGATTGGGTTAAGCGCGGCTGTGTGCGGTTTGAAAGCATTCCAAGTTTGCGCAGGAAACACTGACCACAGCCACTGCCATGTTGGAATTTCAAAACCTAAAACAGCTGCTTCAGAGACTGACCAGTACGTCTCACACTGCGCATGCGTTTGTCAGAAAGCAACCCCAAAATTCAAAGTCCCGCGTAAACGTATCAAATTATGCAAGGCTTATTATCTTGTAGTATCCTACCAAAATAAGACAAGTAGCTGTAAATCCTTCTCTCTGTGTTGAACACATCCCTAGAATTTACTGTCATTTAGGAAGCCCTTATCCAGTAAAACTTTCATGTAAATAATTTTGACATCAGTCATTAAAATTCCTAATAGGCTTCCAAAGAAAACGGGAATGTGTCGTAGGTGAATCACGAGCGTTTTAACTCCCTCCCTCTCTCTCTCTCTCTGCGCGTGTACTCTCATGCACCCTATATGCACTCTTCGCCTTGCAAAGCACGCGCACACACACACACACATTCATTGTGCAGGCAGTGGGGGAGTATCGTCCAATGATAATTATAGCACCAATGTCGAATTAGCAATTGGAGTCCTAATTAGAATGGCAACGTCCCAGTTAGCACGTTATCAAAGCATCAGCAGGGAGAACAGGTTTAAAGAAGACATCAAAGACGTAACAGCTGTCAGTTTAAGTTCACTGTCTCTAATAGCTCGCAAACCGACATTTCTCAATCCAGGGGCAGTTTGGTTTATTTAATTTATGCATTTAATTAATAACTATATTTGTGATAAATATTATACATTTTTGCCTGTGATTTGGAGCGCAGATATGAACACATGCAAACACACACACACACACACGTTCACTTCATCTCTGTCAGATCCAGAGGTCTCTGGTCTCTCGTTTTTGTGGTTCCTCTGCATGTGTGTGTGTGTGTGTGTGTGTGTCTCTGTGTGTGTGTGTCTCTGTGCGTGTGTGTCTCTGTGTGTGTGTGTGTCTCTGTGTGTGTGTGTGTGCATTCTGCTACCACAGGTTAAACTGTTTCCAGCCAACCACAGTTGAGAAGCCGGGTGACTTAACAAGGCTCCCTTCAGCTCCTGGAGGTCCAGATCCTGCCCCATGCCTCTCCTCACCCCTCTCAAACTAGGGCCCCTAAAAATAGAAGTTCCACCAGCCATCAACAGTTGATCTGAGGATGTACATTACACAACATCTTTGTCCCAGTGGCCTCATTCCTTGCTCACGGCGCTTTGCCAGCCCGCCGCGGACCATCTCTCCGTGTCCCTGGAGCCCGCTTAACCCTGGAGGACTCCTCCACACCACCGCCCAGCCCAGCCCCCGTCACTAGAGACTCCCCTACCCTCTGCCTCTCTCTCGGCTGGGCCTCGTGTTTACCTCGGTCTCCGCGGGGCTCCGGGGGCACGAGGAGGCAGGGAGCCTGGGGAATTCACCTGTTATCTCCCCTCTTCTGAGCCTGGGTCTATTTCCGGAGGATGTAGGAGAGGTTGGTTGAGCATCTGACAGGGTCTGGGCTTTCTCGCTTGACTGACAGGTTCAGTTTTTCCCAAAGAGTTCTCGGATGATTTTGTGGAGCTGCTGCTGTGGGTGTGGGAAGTGATGTCACTGGTAAACAGGAAGGAGGAAGTGTGGCGTGGAGGGGGTGGAGGAGGCTGGCTGCGTGTGTGTGGGGGGGTCACCTGTCCTACGGTGTGAGCAGCTATGTGGCGGAGGAGTCCAGCTGCTCTGGGATTTGGAGGTCGTCTGGTGTTGTCAGCTGGGGTTGTGGGCGTGCACACACACGCACACACACACGCTCAGGACACCCGGACACACACACACACCCCCCCCCCCCCACACACACACACATACTTTGCACCAGGGCCTTTGTCCTTGCAGCAGCATGCAGGACGCGTGGAGACGACTCGACTCAGCTGTGCCTCTTCAGATCTTCATCTCCTCGCGGCCCGCGAGCCTCCGTTGGAGAATCTCTCTTTCTGTCTCGTTTTGCATTCATTAGAAGCAGAATGAGCTGTAAATAGATTTAACATATATTTTTTATGTTCATGACCAATAGCCTCATTTGTAAAATCTTAGTTTGTACTTTTAAATAAAAAAAATAAAAAAGCAATTAAGTATAAATATATTGAACATGTATTTTTTGTCATCCATAAATATAATGCGATATCACCCATATTCAAATAACAGCATTGGCAGGTGAGAACGTGAACGATGAATCTCTAACACCCAAAACGTCCAATCATGATGCTTGGCAGCGTTGGCATATATTTGCACCCCACTTGTTGAGGTAATACTTATTTCACACAAACTTTGTTTTATTTTGCATTTGGGATGTTACATTTCCCATGACTGTAACACATCAAAACATTCCATTCAGTTGTTCAGGGTTTTGCTTTGGGATTCATGACTAATTGATGAGTATTAATGAGAACTTGTGTTCTTAAAGCCATGGTAATTTAACATATTGCCCAAAATGCTGTGTAGGTGCACATGGACAAAGGCAGATTATTTGCATCTAATTTGCAAATCTAAGAAATGAGAACACTTGAGCTCGACTGAAAATTCAATGACGTTCGGAAATCATCTTTCACCGTTCTGTTTGTGATTATAGGCTGATGAGCTCTTCTGGAAAAATTAATTTAGTAATTAGATGAATTCCTTTATCCATTTAATTCCAAGTACAGGATAGTAATACATTTCTCTGAGTGATGTGTGTGTTTAGTTTGTGCTTGTGTGTGTTTAGTATGTGCTTGTGTGTGTGTGTGTTTAGTTTGTGCTTGGGTGTGTGTGTGTGTTTAGTTTGTGCTTGTGTGTGTTTAGTATGTGCTTGTGTGTGTGTGTGTTTAGTATGTGCTTGGGTGTGTGTGTGTGTTTAGTATGTGCTTGTGTGTGTGTTTAGTTTGTGCTTGGGTGTGTGTTTAGTTTGTGCTTGTGTGTGTGTGTTTAGTTTGTGCCTGGGTGTGTGTTTAGTATGTGCTTGTGTGTGTGTTTAGTTTGTGCCTGGGTGTGTGTTTAGTATGTGCTTGTGTGTGTGTGTTTAGTTTGTGCCTGGGTGTGTGTTTAGTATGTGCTTGTGTGTGTTTAGTTTGTGCCTGTGTGTGTGTTTAGTATGTGCTTGTGTGTGTGTGTGTTTAGTTTGTGCCTGTGTGTGTGTTTAGTATGTGCTTGTGTGTGTGTGTTTAGTTTGTGCCTGTGTGTGTGTTTAGAGGAGTTAACGTCTACCTTGTGCTCTTTCAGCCGACATAGCTGTGATTTAACAGCCACATTAATCTAAATAGATTTTAAGTCATTAACTATTTCAGAGCTAATGGCGTGCGGCTGCCACTAATGAGCTTTGACTCTTAATTGAATAGGAGGGGGAAAATCTAAGCCCACTGACACACACACACACACACACACACTCTCACACAGACACATACACACACACAGACATGCACACCAACACTCTCACACACACGCACACACACTTAAGCACACACACCCACCGACACGGTTTTCTTGCCTTTCTGTTTGAGGTTAGGGAGAGGGTCTCTGATCACGTGACAGGGTGGATTACAACCTCAGGGTCTCAGAATGGGGTCTGATCTCTTTAGAACAACAACAATAAACACAACAACAATAAACACAACAACAGGAAACAGAAACGTTGACTCGTATTATTTTACAAGAGACTAAAAAACACTGTGAGTTGTTTTCTTATTGACAGTATTAGAAGAGTTTGATAAATTATAACAATGAACCTGAAAGGACATTGTTTGATTTGAGAAAGCAAAGCGCTCATTACAATCTATCTGTGAGAGACTTTATCATCTGTCAAACAGATCAAATCTTTAAAATGTGCTAATATATTCCACACTAACAGATAAACGGGTAAAAAAAATAAAAACGACGACATCCTTGCCTTGATGTTGGTATTCAAGTCGCATAAATTATTTGGTTTAACAATTTATAAATAATTACAAACATTTAACCTACAATATCTATTGACACACAAAGACGTCAAACACAATTTCGATATAGCTGCTGCACATAATACAAATTAAAAAAAAGATTCTGAAAGATCTGCAACATTTACATCACGGATCCCTTGGCAATAAAATCTCCAGTGTATGGAACGATGATAGGAGATAAAGACAAGCGCTCTATCAAGGACTGTGATGAGACACACACAAAGCCAGGGTGAACAGGGAGCGATGATGGGAAAAACAACATTCTCCAAGCGTGCAGTCCTGTGGGAGGAGAGAGAGAGAGAGAGAGAGGGAGAGAGAGAGGGAGAGAGAGAGGGAGAGAGAGAGAGAGAGAGAGAGAGAGAGAGAGAGGAAGAGAGAGAGGAAGAGAGAGGGAGAGAGAGGGAGAGAAAGAAAGAAAGAGAAAGAAAGAGAGAGGGAGAGAGAGGGAGAGAAAGAGAGAGAGAGAGAGAGGGAGAGAGAGGAAGAGAGAGAGAGAGAGGGAGGGAGGGAGAGAGAGGGAGAGAGAGAGGGAGGGAGAGAGAGGGAGAGAGAAGGAGAGAAACCCAGTCACCATTTGATGGTTTCCAGGAGAGGAGAGCATGAGAGGAGAGGGAAGGAGAGGGGCTTGTCCTCCTGTGTTTGTGGCCCCCCTCTCACACCCTGATGGGACAAGCCTTAGATTGAACAGAACCCATTGAGCATAAGCTACTAAATCTGGTCGTAAAGGCAATGTGATTTACTGTAACTCCACTGGGCCCATAGCGACACGGCTAGCGATCCGCTTACATACACACACACACGCATGCACACACACACACGCACACACACTCAACCTCAAACACACACTGAGTGTGCCACATACACAGAGACAGTTACACACACACACACTTGGCCACCTTGCCTCTGTCTGGTGCGTGAGCCACACACACTCTTACACCCACTCATGCAACGCAGCACTAGTGACTTTGACAAATAACCAGGAAGTCCCTGTGTTGGCTTAAAAACTCCAAGTTGTTCAGTTGCAATTCTGCATTTGTCCTGCTTTAATGGCTGTGGAAGTGGCTTTGGAGGTAATCTGTCAGTGATTGATTAGGTTCTGGACAAATCCCTTCAGAGCACACTGCTAGCTGAGGCCTGGGCAGTACTGTGAACACAGCCTGGAAGAATGGCTGTATTAGGTGTGTGTAGGTGTGTGTAGGTGTGTGTCTGTGTGTCTGACTTTCAGGGATTCAGGCATGTGTGTGTTATGTGTATGTCTGACATTCAGGGAATCAGCTCTGTCAGTGTGCGTGCGTGTCTGGGTTTCAGGTTATGTGTGTGTGCCTGTGTGTGTGAGTGTGTGTGTGTGTCCTACTAGATAAGATGTTGCTGGTGTCTGCTCACTGAAGAGGGGACATGTGTGTGTTCGTGTGTGTGTTCGTGTGAAGGGTGTATGGGTGTACTGTCATGATTCATCATGACACATCAATACAACTTGTCATAGAAAAGGAACCGCTGAATTTTCAATAGCCACACTTCAATGGTAAGTATTTAATTTGTCTCAAATGTGGGTAACAAATGGAATTCAATCAGCGCTCACCCGTAATGCCCATCGTTATGAACTGAGATAATACCTGCATCTTATCTGCATCTACACCTCTACACGCTCAGGTACCATCTCCAAGCTAACTCTCATCACCATGGTGATAAGCATGTGTAAGTCTGTGAGTATGCGTGTGTGTTTGAGAGGGGGGGGGGTGGCAGAGAGAGATAAAGAGGCAGAGAGAGGAAAGAGCGAGTGAGAGAGAGAAACAGGGTGAGAGAATGAGAGGAGAGAGAGATAGGGGTGTGAGAGGGAGGTGTGTGTGTGTGTGTGCGTGCGTGTTCAGCAGTACACCGTCTCCCTCAGGTATACTCTTCCTGCTCAGGAGTGCTTCACTTGGATGGACCAATCAGATACCTGAAGCCTAATGAAGTATGCTGTTCAACCGGCCTGAAACAAGCTCACAACATTACAGTCCACTGAGACACCTGTGGAAGAAGCTTCTAGTCACACAGCAAACTCTGAAAACAGTAGACACAACAGGTCAACTTGATTTAGATACTTATTACTGGGGACATTTATTGAAACGGGGTACACATTTGGATTATATTTATGTAATTAGCCTACTAATTATTTATTTCTGGTTTTAACTAGTGTCAGTAGCAACCAAAAAAAAAGCAGTAGGCCTATAGAGGGTTTTCACCATAGACATAATAAAGACTCTTTATTATGTCTATGGTTTTCACGACGCGTCATCAGACCGGAAGTCGCCTAATTGGAGGCACTCCGCATCACAACAAAGCACAGGCACTGAAGTATATCCCGAACGTCGTCAAGGAAAATGGTTAATTATTGCCGTGTTTCAGGTTGTACCAAGAGGACAGATCGAGAAAAACATTTGGAATATTATCGACTTCCAAAAGTTATTAAAAACCAGGGAGAGGAATGCCAGAGATTATCAGAGGAAAGGAGGCGCTTGGCTACACAGTATCGCAATGATATCATTCAGTTAGTGCTAAGGTTAGGTTGATTAAAGACGTTATTGCATTACTTACTTTGGCCTTCACAGCACAACTGTCGTTGATAACTTGGTACTGCGTCTCCCTCACCCATCCACACAGCATCTGGTTATAGGCCTCCAAACCTTTAGGATTTAAGGTCTTCCGCTGTGTATGGGCTCGGCGAGAAAACCAGGTAGTTGATTAACGTTATATCGGGATATGCAACTGAAGGAAGAATCACCGGGTCGTCACGGATCCAAGAAGAGGGAGGTACTGTAACTCGTAGGGATCTGTACTGCCAATAAATCGTAATTTCTCAAAATATCGCGCCTTTTCTTGTGGTCCAAGTCCTTCCCTATATGCCTTTACATCTTGGACGCGTTTTGATGAGCTTTTAGGTTGTTTAGACATGGCTACATTCACTTAAAGTATCCAAAGCGCACAATACTCCATTGTCAGTTTTTTACACCGAGTGCCTCCATAATGGCCGCGCATCCGGGTTACCGCCAAGAACGTGACGTCGGTGAAAACCCTCTATACTGTATTTACAAAAATAATCAGGAAGCTGTATAAACACTTGTTTCTATTCACAGCCTTATTTTCCTGTTGAGACCATCTAAAACACGGCAGTAAAATCAAGTCCTACCAGAAGTAGACTACTCCAAGTGTGCCATCCAATCGATTTCTGAAATGACAGAATTTCAACCCTTGTCCATATAAAAAGACAAGATTACGGAGGATGGGCAACAACAAAGAAAGTATTCAAAGGTAAGAAAGACTTCTGCAAAACCGTTCAAATGACCAATGGGTTTTCTATCCAAGAAGCCGTTTCTTCCTGAATACCAGGAGGATAACGACATTTGCTGCTTAGAAGCCCAGGCGGTCCAGTGAGGTTTGTTCAGTCTTTGACGACGACAGTTTGAACCCGTAACACCTAACAACGTGTCACAAATGATAGCTAATATGTGCCCACAAGTTGACAGTGAGGGCTTATTGTACAACGACAATTCTGTCAAAAGGCCGTTCTCGTTGAGTGTTTCATTTCAGCTGTGCTGCACAGTCTTTATATATTTTTGGAAAGCAAATGTTTCGCATCACAGGAAATACACAAAAAAGCTTGGAAGAACGTATTATCGCTTTAGATTCGTTGTTCAAAGGCGGCTATTCTTGCCTGTCCTGGTATTGCTTGGGACGATTCGCTTCATGTACCTACAGAAGACAGTAGCTACAGAGAAATTGCATCATTATTGAAGTCCACAACTTCGGTCATCTGTTAGATTAAACGTAAATTATTTGATTTATTTAGCAGACGGTTTTATCAAAAGCACCGTACAAATAGTGCATAGAAAGTAGTGTACAGCAGGAGATCAAGGATCAGAAGTATGTTTCTGTGCTTCAGTATATCTGTGGTCAGACTCAGGGAGGTAAACACAAGCTGAACATTAAATGAACCAAACATGTGAAGTGTCCTGAACCTGAGTCAAACACAGGCCATGTGTGAAGTGTCCTGAACCTGAGTCGAACACAGGCTTCGTTAGTCATCCAGGGTCTCCATCACTGTGCTCAGAGACATGATGATGACACAGCCAGGGTCCTGGTAGAAGCGCACGTGGCTGTGTTGTGTCGGGCGCAAGGCTCGGTTGAGGCTGTGTGTTGTTCATAACGAGATGGACCGGCAGTTCTCCAGTGCGGTCTGGTCTCCACGGCCCCTCCTCCTCTTCAGGATGGTCTGGTCTCCACTGCCCCTCCTCCTCTTCAGGATGGTCTGGTCTCCACGGCCCCTCCTCCTCTTCAGGATGGTCTGGTCTCCATGGCCCCTCCTCCTCTTCAGGATGGTCTGGTCTCCATGGCCCCTCCTCCTCTTCAGGATGGTCTGGTCTCCACGGCCCCTCCTCCTCTTCAGGATGGTCTGGTCTCCACGGCCCCTCCTCCTCATCAGGATGGTCTGGTCTCCACGGCCCCTCCTCCTCTTCAGGATGGTCTGGTCTCCACGCCCCCTCCTCCTCTTCAGGATGGTCTGGTCTCCACGGCCCCTCCTCCTCATCAGGATGGTCTGGTCTCCACGGCCCCTCCTCCTCTTCAGGATGGTCTGGTCTCCACGGCCCCTCCTCCTCTTCAGGATGGTCTGGTCTCCACGGCCCCTCCTCCTCATCAGGATGGTCTGGTCTCCACGGCCCCTCCTCCTCTTCAGGATGGTCTGGTCTCTATGGCCCCTCCTCCTCCTCAGGATGGTCTGGTCTCCATGGCCCCTCCTCCTCATCAGGATGGTCTGGTCTCCATGGCCCCTCCTCCTCTTCAGGATGGTCTGGTCTCCATGGCCCCTCCTCCTCTTCAGGATGGTCTGGTCTCTATGGCCCCTCCTCCTCCTCAGGATGGTCTGGTCTCCACGGCCCCTCCTCCTCATCAGGATGGGGTGTGTGTCCAGTAACGCCCGCAGGAAGCAGCAGTAAACACTGCTATAGGATCCTGGCTAGGGGCTACACACTCATGTCAAATCTAGTACAGACTAGCATGACCCCTCCCTCACGTAAACAGAAGTGTTTGACATTAGCAAGTGAAACAGATTGATGCAAAGTCATGCAAATGTTAGTCTCAGAAAATCCGATGGTCTGGTTTTGGTCATCGTCCATCACGTCCTCTAAAAAGGTCCTTTACCACCAGTAGAACCACTCTTTTACCCTCTTATAAATCTCCCCCCCCCCCTCACGGTTCAAACGAACGGTCCTCTGTGAGTGTTTGAATCCATGAATTGTAATAATACTTACATCACAAGATACATGATGTCATGTCTCTGCAGAAGAGATATAATACATTTAGAGAGATGTGCAAAGTGGTCTCCCGGCACGGCTGTGATGTATTCTAATACAGTCTTCCGCTGTACCTCCCCAGAGCTCAGGCTAGCGCTGCATACTGCACTTGAAGGCTTTGCTTTCATCCAGAACAGTTATATGAACAAATTGCGTGGAAAAGTAGATTAAAGCACGGTTTTTGTGTGTGTTTTAACTGGGGCATTCACTCGTAATGTATGTAAATACGTGCATTAATCCACGAGGAATTACTTTTATTGTAGGTCAGCCATGGTCTTGTCTTGATCTCCAAGTGAGTATTTTATAAATGTGTTCTCATTGAACCTGATGAATTGCCCCAAACAATTAAAACTACATGATAAAAATTATAATTTGATAAATCATCTCGTCCCACAAATAAGCAATGTTGTATTTATCGTTTTATTATTATTTGAGTTAATTTGTGGATATGTATGAGCCACAATATGTGAAAGCTCTCTGTCGCTCGCTCTCTCTTTCACTCTCTCTATGTCTCTCTATATCTCTCTCTTTATATGTCTCTCTCCCTCACTCTCTCTATGTCTCTCTCCCTCACTCTCTCTATGTCTCTCTCCCTCACTCTCTCTATGTCTCTCTCTCCCTCTCTCTCTGTGGACACAGTTGACAATCCTCATCTCCTTGTGAGTGTATGAGCCAGTCATCCATGGCGAGGCTTTTAGAACTACAGCGCTGTCAGATGGATTGACCCTCTCTCTCCGCTCCCGACCATGTGCTTCCTGACAGACAGGCCTTCCAGTCCACACAAAAGACCCACGAAGCGCTGAACAACACAACCCCACACACTCGCGTGTGTGTGGTGACAGGTGACCCCGTTCCCCCCAGCAGCTCAGAGCTGGACGTCATCGGCACAGGTAAAAGGTCAATAATTTGATTTAAGCAAAACATCATTAACACTAATTTAGGGATTGTGCATTGCTGTGTTTAAAAAAGGCAGTTGGTAATTGTGGTTTTTGAACCTACTTACGGAGGGTCTCGCTTTTACCAGAAGTTTAGCCCAGCAGCTGAATATTCAGTTATGAAAAGTGCAAAGGAGCAAACTGTCTTTAAAACTCCTTTAACAGTGTAAAGTTTTCTTTTTATTTGATTCACGGTTTGACCTTTGGCACTCTGCTTACATTAAACGAAACATTGAGTTGAAAATAAGTTAGAAAATAAATCTTATTGATCTCAAATTGTGAGGAATTTCTCAAGGCAAAACACATGGGAAGTAAACTAAAGACTAAAGTGAAGTGAATCATTTTTTGTTTTGTATCCACGCCCCTTATCCTGGACCAAGCACTAGTGTGAACCGGCGGGTTTAGACGTGAACAGCAGCTGGAAGGCAGCTTTTATAAGAGACCCACTGCAAGTGGGGGGGGGCGCTAGGCCACCTCCCAGACATCAGACGTGTCACTCCTTGTCTTGTCTTAATCTCAACATTACAAGTTTACATTTTGTAAACTTCACCTGTTCATTTGTTTTTCATCCCAAAACCAAACATCCTGCTCGATGCATATCCCGCTGTTTCCCCGGAAACCAAAGCCACGACCGGATCGTCAAGGCGACCATGTTCTCAGATCCAAAAAAACAAGAGAAGATGACACTCGCACGTCTTCGTCGCCCGTCATCGCCCCCCCTCCCCCCCACCTCCCCCCCCTCTTCCCGTCCCTGTTAATTGACGATCTTCATCGTCACATGAAACGTACCTCAGCATCGCTGTCTCTGTGAGCACAGAGGTCGTGACCTCTAACCCTAACCCTCTGCCAGGGGCCCCCAGAGATCTAGTCCTCAGCATGGTCAACTAACATCCCCAGCCATGAAACAGATTCCTCTCCAGGTAAACCGCCCCCCCACCCTGCTGCTGGGGGTGGGGGTGTGGGTGGGGTGTGGGCGGGGGCGGGGGGCTGGCCAGGCCTCTGGTAACCAGGCTGTAATGATGGCGGGGAGGGAGAGGGCTGGAGGGATCGATATGAGGAGAACAGCTGCAGGAGGGCCAGAGGAGGAGGCCAGGGCTGTTTTTTTGAGGGTGTTTGTTTTTGACCACCTGAGCCACTAACTGTGGAAACACACACACGTTATGAGTGTGCAGACACACCCGTGGACTCACACATGCATCACACCACACACACACGCACACAGAAACCATGTGTGTGCGTACACACACGCACACACACACACTTGTTAATGCAGACCAGTGCCTCAGGCAGAGAAAAGAACTGCAGAACTAAAAGGGTTCTTTTGTCACATAATATTTTTTTTATCTAACATTCATCCAGATTCAACTAAACAAAACTCAGTATGACATGTTTTTGGACTTGAAAGAACTGATCAATGAAACATTTGTCTTTGGACTTTTCTGAAAGAGGTGATCAATGAAAAATTGATGACCAGATAAAAGAGAAGATTCACCAGAACCTGTCTCATGACACCATCCCCCTGCACAGTTCACCAGAACCTGTCTCATGACACCGATCCCCCTGCACAGTTCACCAGAACCTGTCTCATGACACCATCCCCCTGCACAGTTCCCACACAGAGGCCAGAGTTGATACCCAACTGCTGTCTTTCACAGCACACACACGGACGCACACACACACAGACACAGGAGTATCAAGTCGTCTCAGGGATGGAAACAGCTCACAGGCGGGGGGGGGGGGGGGGGGCGGGGGGGGCTTGGAGGAGGCTGGAGGAGGCCGGGGGCTGGAAGGTAGCCAGGCATACAACCAACCGAGTCCCTGGGCCTAAATATGCAGTGTCCATCGCTCCAGAGTCCTGCTGTCAAAGCCATTGTGAATCCTAATGATCACAGAGACACCCCCCTGTCTCCCCCCCCCCTGTCTCCCCCCCCCCCCCCCTGTCCGCCCCCCTCCACGCTCCGGGGGCTCTGACAAACAGGAGACGGCGAGCGGGAGACGGGGGGGGAGACAGGGGGGGGGAGACAGGGGCCCGTCAGAACACTGAGTGTGGACACACCTCCACCTGCTCACGGATTCTTACGCCCCGAGGAGCCCGAAGGCAGCGCTGTGAAACCTTCACACACACACACACACTCACACACACACACTCACACAGAGGGAGTCTTACATGCACATACACACTCACATGGTTACACACTCACATACACTGAAATGCTGACACGCACGTACACACACAGTCAAACCCTCACACACACATATCATCTCCTCCTCATGGCCTTCTCTAACACTTCATCCTCTCCTCTCCCCTGCAGGGGAGGGGAGAGGAGAGGAGAGGAGGGGACGTGACAGCGAGCACCTCGGTTCTCCTCAGACGATACCAAGTCCACGCAGCGACAGACAGCCCAGAGAGACCAGGGTGAGGAGAGACCAGGGTGAGGAGAGACCAGGCTGAGGTGAGACCAGGCTGAGGAGAGACCAGGGTGAGGAGAGACCAGGCTGAGGAGAGACCAGGGTGAGGAGAGACCAGGCTGAGGAGAGACCAGGGTGAGGAGAGACCAGGCTGAGGAGAGACCAGGCTGAGGAGAGAGTCGACACACACACTCTGCTCTGGTTCGCTCGGAGGCAAGCTTCCTCTCAGAGTGTGCACACACACAGTCATGCAGAATGATACATTTATTTAGTTGGATGTGGTGGGGAATTATCATAATCAATAGTGGAGAGTTGGAGAACTGTGGGGGAGAAAGAGGAGAGAGAAGAGATACTGAATACATGAAGGAGAGAGAGAGAGTCATACAGAGTGCATCTGAGAGAGGGGGGAGAGAGAGTGTGTGTGTGTGTGTGTGTGTGTTAGAGAGAAAGTGTGTGAGAGAGAGAAAGAGAAGGAGACAGTGAGAGAGAGAGAGTGCGTGTGGGAGAGAAAGAGAAAAAGGGGAGAAAGAGGAAGAGAGACATAGAGAGAGACTGGGAGAGGAAGAGAGAGGAGGGGGTGAATCATGGCTAGGTACAGACACAGTGAGGACAGCCTGAAGGCATTTTCAGTATCCATCAGATTCAACAGCTTCTAGTGTCCATATGTGATGTTCCATTTAAAACCCTACTGCCGACAAACTGCACACATATTATAAGGACTGACGCTCCGTGAGCTAGTAGAGAATGATTTCATTCATATTAAATGTAATATATAACACAAAATGTGTTCATTATAAAAAATAAAGCTATTTTGCAAAAACATAATATTGAATGATACACACACAATTTCATACACACACGCACACACACGTTTATGCAGACTACTTCCTACAACACACCATGTTAATGTCATGTTTTACAGTACAGTCAACATACATACATACATACATGCATAATTCCTACAGGGACCAACCCAAACTCATTGGTTCAGAAATAACTGCAGGACACAGAAAACAAACAGGCGCGTCCGTATCTGTACGCTCCCGATCGCTACTCGTCTTCGAGGAGGAAACCGTGGCAACAGTCTGGACGAAGAGAGAGAGAAGCTCTTCCAACTAATTGGTTCCCCTGCCTCCTGTTTGTCATGTGCTCATCGTCGCCGTGGACGTCCAGCGGGCGCCTCGCGAGTCTCACTCCTCAAACAGCTCTGGTGACTCGCGCCGCGCCCGATAGACTTCCTGTCAGCGGAGCATTAGTGAAGACTGATGCAGCTCATTATTCACAAACTGAGGCCTCCATCTTGTGTTTGTTGTTGTGGTTCGAAACTTTACCCAGTTTCCTAAACTGTTCACGTTGTCCACAGCTGTGGCGCGGGTGAGTTTGGAGAAAGTTAGGATGATTTCTTTCAGGAGATACTTTTCACCAATGCTTGTTATCTACTTCATTTCCCGGAGAGGCGGCTAAGGACCGCTTCCCAGCGGAGAGAAGAATTACTCTTCATCAGCAAGAAGTGGAACTTCTAAAAACAGTCATTACCTCTCCTGTGTCTTTCTCCCTCGGGGACCTGGAGAGGAGCGTGAAGCCGGGAGCTCCTCGAGGAGAAGAGCCACTCAACGCTCTCCAAACTCACAACAGCCATTGTTTCAACAATGGCCATGTTGGGCTGCCTCTCATCCAGTTTTGGTTGGGGACTGAGTGTGTGGCAGGTTATAGGGTCCGCTGGAGTAGCTGAACCACTCACAGGGCTGGTTCGTATTAGGATTCCTAATAGAAGGTTGTTGAAAACAGGTACTTGTGTGTGTTTCGTTGCCGGGTTTCCCCCCGTACAGGAAGAAGCTGTCAGGTCATCACAGGCTGCACATCAGTGTGATCAGGGGAGGGCTGTGGAGGACGGCTTACCTACCCTCTAAATTGAAATGCAAATCAGAAGAATTACCACTATATAAATACATAGACAGAAGATACTTTTCCAAATGATGTGTTGATTGTAAAAGTCTTTTGTGATCTGGAGAAGAGCATCCTAATACAAGTCTGTCAGGTGGTCCGTTAGATGTGTTTAAATGTTTAAAAATGATTATCACACAAGTAACTGAACTGCTAAGCATCCCAAGAGAAAACATATTAAACTTAAAGTATTCTTACAAAGCAGAAGTACAAACATGCTTACATATATTAAAGTTGTCAATAAGTATGTCAATTGACAAAATTATAGTTTGAAGTACATTTCCAAGT
>CM042873.1:1033446-1055946 GCA_023658055.1 Thaleichthys pacificus
TTATTGTTACAGGAAAGAGAGGATGGTTCAGCCTGAGGTTGGTTAGCCTTGGTCTCCCTGTCTACTCTCCCAGCTGGGAGCCTCTCTGGTCAATTCCCACAGTGTGTGTATGTGTGTTTGTGTGCGTGTGTTTGGAGGAAAATTGCAGTCGGCAGGTAGTAGTCGTACTGTGTGTGTGCTTGTGAAAGAAGGAGAGAAAGGAGAGAGTGAGGGAGAGAGATAGAGAAAGAGGGATGTAGAGAGGAGAGAGAAGGAGAGAGATTGAGAGGGAGAGAGAGAAGGGGGGGGAGAGAGAGAGTGAGGAGGGGAGAGAGAGAGATGAGCTAAGGTTTCCAGTCAGAGCTGCAGGTTGGTAACCTAGTAACCTAATCACACAGCTGTGGCTTGAAGAAACATGGAGCTCATTCATCAACACAGAACATGAGCTCATTGCTTACACCTTTTAGGGAGAGTACACACACTCGCGCACGCACACACACACACACACACAGTAGTCAGCAGGTGGAGAAGGTTGCAATCTGTCTTCATGTGTCTGGCTTTGTGTCAAGCGTGGTTGCCCCTCCCCCTCCCGTTCAGAGCCCACAGGGTCCTGCCTCTCAGCCCGGCTCTGAAAACAGTGGAGGGAAAGTGGGGGGCTATTGTGTGTGAGAGAGAGCGTGTGTGAGTGTGGGGTGTGTGTGACAGTGTGTGAGTATGAGGGTGTGTGTGAGAGTTTATGTGTGTGGGGGGTAAGGAGAGGGGTGTGTGTGTGCAGGGGTAAGGAGAGGGGTATGAGTGTGTGTGCGGGGGTAAGGGGAGGGGTGTGTGTGAGAGTGTGTGTGCGGGGGTAAGGGGAGGGGTGTGTGTGAGAGTGTGTGTGCGGGGGTAAGGGGAGGGGTGTGTGTGAGAGTGTGTGTGCGGGGGTAAGGGGAGGGGTGTGTGTGAGAGTGTGTGTGCGGGGGTAAGGGGAGGGGTGTGTGTGAGATGTTGCCAGCTGGGATTAAGGGATCGTGAATCAGTGTGGGACCACCTTGCTATCTAGATATCTTTTCTGGAGAGCCCAGTCCACTTCTATCCCCTCCTCCTCCTCCCCCTCCTCTCCTCCTCCTCCTCCTCCATCTCCTCCTCCTCTCTTCCATTTGGGATGTCCTGTCTTTAGCTCTGCTCTCTCTGCCCTTTTAGTGAGTGGCAGGGAAGACAGTCTGACACAGCACTGGTCCAGTAGTGGGGTGTGTGTGTGTGTGTGTGTGTGTGTGTGTGTGTGAAGAAGGGAACATAGATGGAGAGAAAAGGAAAGAAAGAAAAATACTGAAAAGAGAACCTTATGAGTCACAATGAAATGCCCCCCCCGCACTCCTCCCACACCCCATACAACACACACACACTATACAACATACACACCATACAACACACACACACACAAGACACCACAACACAGTGAAAGCATGTCAATTCAATGCAATCTCACTGTGGCCTGTCCCAATGCCATTTGTCTGGTCAGGAAGGACACCAGTGTTCAAACCCCTCTCATCTTCCTTCTTTCTCCTGCCAGTACAGCCTTCCTTCCCTCGCTCAGTGTCCCAGCCCAGAATACATTGTTTAAGAGGGCCAGTGTGGATTCTTCCAGCTGCTATGCTGTAGCAACATCAGAGAAAATGTCAAGGATTCCGAAGGCTTGCTTAAGTATGACTGGATTTCTTTGCCTTAAACCTTCAGTGACATTTTTGGCAGTCGGAAAGGTCACTGACAGCTCTTGTGAAACGCGAGCTCTTTTAGGGTGAACTTTAATGCCAGGTTAATAAATGTTACTCCGCAGTGAGTCGCTTTGTTACCTAGCCTAGCTCAGCTTGTCAGAGTGGTCTTTATCAACAGCTGTGTAAATGTGTCCTGATCTCAAAGCGCTTCTCCATGGTGGTGCGACTTCCGGACCTGACAGATCTCTCTTAAGGATTCACGAGACGCGTTTGGGGTTAGGATTAAGCTCCTTCTTACTCTCTCTCTCTCTCTCCCTCTCTCATTCACTATCTGTCTCTCAGAAACACACACCGTCACTAAAACATTTATTGTTCCGTTGATCATCAAGCCATTTGTTGATTCAGGCTTTTTTCATTTCAGTGAGTGTTGTCCTATACACACACACACACACGCACACACACAGTGAAAGAGTTTCAAAAGAGGCTGACAAAATGTTAGTTTTCTTTTTAAATCTGGGATTAAACATGTTATTTACTGCAGCGTTCTGTACATACAGTGCATGACATTCCTCCAATCCTCTGGTTACTGTTTCACTGCCTCAGCAGCTACAGGATATGAACACATAACACCACACAATCTACACAGTAATGCACAATTACTCCTCCAATACAATGGTAGACAAAGACCATTTGGAGAGATGCAGCATCTGATGAAAAGCATTGAACGGGAATTAAATCATGTTTTCCACACCGCGGTGTCGGGAAATGGTGCTTGAGACAGGGAGGACTGCGACCAGGGGTTACAATCTGCGGACTGAAATTGGAAATGAACAGTCTTGCAGTTTCCATTTTGACAGCTTCATGTCAATAAAAGTCAGTTTCCCTTCAGTGCTTCCCTCCACAAACCACTGAGACTGTTTTCTTGTTCCAGAACTATCGGCACAGACCAGGTTGGAGCGAAATATCATAAAAAATGTAAAGCCTAATAACAGAAATTACCAGTATGGTACATAAATAAAAGAATATTTAAGGATGATCACCTTTTAAAAATTCAAACATCTTGATATAATATACCACTCATTGAATAATATGCAACGATACACAAAAAATATGTTTCGTTTTGTTAGTGGCACAGGTGTGTTGGCACAGTTCAGTTTGTTTCTTCACAAATATAGAATTTATTTTTATTGTGATAGGTTTTTTCCTCCTAAATGACCTCTATCACATGGAGACCAAAATGCCTTAACTAAATACAGCAGTAAATATGTCATTCTGCATGCGTAGGTGAGCCATGATAGTCTATGTATACCAGGATCATATAATGTGATTTATGGTGGTTGTGAATTATGGAAACACTGACCTTCCTTTTACATCCCATCAAACTGATAACTGCTGGCTAGTAAGCTGGTGTCACGATAGTCGGAGAGAAGAGAGAAGGAGAGGAGGAGAGGAGAGAAGGAGAGGAGGAGTACAAAGGAGGAGAGAAGAGGAGGAGAGAAGAGGAGGAGTAAGAGGAGCTGTTTCCTTGTGAAGAGGCTGCAGGAGGCGTTAGTGTGTCATGTGTGGTACAGATCCATATCCACAGCTGCTGTCGAGCTACAAAGAGCTGTTAGGGCTGTTCCAGCAGGGTGACCACTGCCCCTCTGAAGTCACTGCAGAATACTGTACAACACAACACATGATTTTATGCCTGGAAAATAGGAGAGTTCAGTAAGAAATGCTGTGAAATAACTGCAGTTCTTTTTCTTTCTCTAACAAGATTTCACGACAATACCACCTTGGAAATTGTCTTATATTGAAAAAGAAATTCCTCTCCTCCACCTTTGTTTGCACTTCCTATTTGCATATCAAAGAAAACCCATGGGGACATGCTTTGCATATTTACATCTGATTAGCAACTTTAAATGAATATGTCAAAAACGGTCGAGTTTTCATTTCTGACTGTCTGAAGACTTCCTAGCTTGTATAATTAGTGCCAGCATGTGTAATATAGCCAAGAAACAAAACAAGATCATTTTGAAACAACAGATGTTGAACCTTTTCTCGTGCCTTTCATGAGGTATGTTCAAACATTCATAACCTTGGACCTGGAAGCGTGCTAAATGATATCTCCCTCAAAATGATGAAGGCAAAAAAATATATACTGTATGTTTGTGGTGATATTTCTTAAAAATGACATTAAGGTCTTGTAAATTCTATCAGTCTGTTTCGAAGGGGAATATTTTTAGAAGTATCATGGAATATCTTGAAAAGAAGATGGCAGAGTTCAAGGTCACTGCGTTGTATGACAAAAACAATCTGTCTATTACTGTCTAAAACAGTTCAAAGTCACAACAGGGTAAAGCGATGTTCTATCTTCTTACCTGACAGCAAATATGTCTCCCTGTTTTGACATGTTATTTTTCTAATTCTGGGTCTGGAAGTGGGATCTAAAACAAAATTTAAACATATTTGTCTGAGTTTCTTTGTCACATAAGGGAGAAACAGAACAGATGATTGTCGCACAGGCCTTCTCCTACCAAGCTGAAACATGACAAACTGTGACATGGTGTGTGCAGACAGAAATGAAAGCCCATCTCCGAAACTTCCACTCTCACCAACTTCAGCAAGACGAGATCCGCTGCGACCGGAGTCTGCGCACACCGCCGTGTCGGAAAGATGAACTACGTGATTATTAATTGGGGGGGTCCATTTTGATTCAGTATTCGTCGCTGCATATCGCCGCGGACCCTCGACGGGATCAGGCCTGCGTGGCTGAGTGTTGAGGGAGGGGGGGGGGGGGAGCGGAGGAGAGGTGGGGGGGGGCAGTCTGGAAGTCTCAGCCATTTGGAGCGATGCTCGCTAACTGTGCATCGGCATACAAATGAGTGAGGTTAAAAAGGCAGGGCTCCTGACGGAGACGCTGCCTCTTCTCCAGGCCTCGTCCACCGGGTCTCCACGGGCTTATTTCCGAAAGCACCTCCTAATATGGGCTTGTGTCAATCACCTCCGCAGACAACCCTATCCCTACTGATATGAAATAGTCATACCGCACATTAAAAACCAGGACACTCCTCCCGTGCAGTTCTCAAGTATTCTAATGAAATTCCAACGCTATATGAACGGCATAAAAGTGAATTCGGTGTCGGAGGATAGTTGGTTTCTTTCATAACATGACAACCCAGAAAATGTGTCTTTAATATTTTGTGCGCAAACATCCTCACTTGGGTGCTAAAGGTTGACATTTTTATGTGTAAGATCTCCAAGCAGGATTGTAAGACTTTGTTTCTTGTTTGTTTATTTGTTGTTTGTTTTGCAGGTAAAATGAAGGTGTGTGAGTGGATGGACAGGTGCTAGGTGTCTGATCTCATTCTGCCTTGTTGATGTGTCAACCACACATGACAGCTGTGACACGGAGGAGAAAACAAGCCTTCCAAGTCTTCAAAACAAGTCGAAGCGGAATTTAGCATATTGCTAAAGAGCGCAGAGATTTTGCTTGTAAAGTGTCAGTTGATGTGCAACTCTTCCTGACTGTACAATGTACTAATGTGTGTGTGTGTGGTGGGGAAGACAGGAACACATTCTGTAATTATCCCTTCTGAAAACATTTTTTTTTTTTTTCTGAAATCGAATTTTGCAACTCTGAATGTGAACAGATACCATGTGGTTACAGTGTACCGGAGCAGCGGGACGGAGGAGAGGACTGGACAGGGTCAGAGTCCCCTGGTCCATTGTCCACCAGGGGTCAGGGGTCGCTGGGCCTCCACAGTCTCCCTGGGTGGAGCCCAGCGGAGGCTGGGCCTGAGAAGGCCACGCAGGGACGACCGACAGGATGTGAAGATGATGAGGAAACAACAGGGAGGCATTAATCTCTCCTCTGGTTAGAGAGAGAGAGGGAGAGAGAGAGAGAGAGAGAGGGAGAGGGAGAGAGAGAGAGAGAGAGGGAGAGAGAGAGAGGGAGAGGGAGGGATAGAAGGAGGGAGAGATGGAGAAAGGGAGAGAGAAAGGGAGAGAGAAAAAGGAAAGAGAAAGATAGGAGAAAACGAGAGTTTATTGAGGGAGAGGGCCAAAGAAAAAGCGAGAGATAAAGATGAAGACTGAGGGAGATAAAGAGATAAAGGAAGGTAGAAGAGGAAGATAAATAGAATGCCTCATGGCCTGGCTTGTTCATCTTCAGAGATCCCACACCAGACACAATCGCTCTGTAACTGCTTTTACGCCTCGTGTCATCATCGCTTGTATTCAATCATGTCTACTTTAAATGAAATAATTGGAAAGAATAACTAGCCCATTCATCAAATGGAATATCTCGATTAGAACAATATTGTGGTCAGTCCTTCACCGGAATTCATATTCAAACATTCAATTAAAATCTCAACATAGTTTTTCTGTCAGAAAATACTCACTTCTGAAAGTTGATAACCTTGCTGTTACAATTGTGTGTTGAAAATTAAACCAAAATGTACATTTTGGTAATTTTTTTTGATGAAAAAAATTAAGGGGTCATTTCAAAATATTCACACAATTTGTTTTAGAAATAGCAAAGCCTCTTTTGAAATCCTATCACTCGATGCGTTTTAAACATTGTGTTTCCGATGTGCAATCAATTTATCAATACTGACTAAAATCCTAGGTGTGCAGCATTGACTTGTTTAGCGGTATTTAATTCCAACAACATCTGCATTTAGGGCCATATAAAGACATCTCATGAATGGAGATGTGAAGAGGATCTAGACAGGAAGTGTAAGGAGTTATAACTGCGCTAAGCTCAGCCCTGAGACTTGAAAATTAATGAGCGAGGAACTCTTGACTTTTAGTCCATGTAAAAATTTCATTGATTTCCATTATTCAGTTGCCTCTGAGGTTCTGAATTCATAAAAGGTATTTTATTCTGTTCTCGTACTCACAAAGCCAGCTATGCCCAGATGGATGTATGGTTGTGGACGTGGAAAGGAAGCGCTGACACACTGAAAGAAAAAAGATATTTTGTCCGTTAAATGTTTTCTGTTCCATCACAGCAGTGGATGAACTCCATCTAAAACCCTTTCCTCACCTCGGAATGTCGAACCAGCTTCTACACAAAAGTATCTTGACATCGCCTTGACAACGTCAGTTGGACAAGACCCTGAAAAACCACAAGTAGAAGAGAGAAAAAAGGAACGTGAATAAGTTTGTGTTCTGAAAGAGTGAAAACTGTCATTTCAGTCACAAACAAAAACACTCAACTGTCTCACTCATAAGATTCTGATAATATCGTTTTTTTGTTTGTGTCTAGAAGCTAAGATGTTACTTAGCAATGTGGATAGTAAATGCAGACCGCTTCTGTACTCAAAATACTATCAGAACTTCTGATCTGCTTTTTTGATGCATTATCTGTATGTTGCTGTGGATAAAGGCACCTGCTAATTTAATTGAAAATGTACATGAAGGCAATGAACGATCAGGACTATATTATGAGTAGTCATAATAACAATATGTTCATTTTGCAAGCACTTTTATCCAAAGCAACATACTATACTAGGATTTTAACCTGCAATCTCTTAATCCGCAGTCAAATGTTCTAACAACTGAGCTAAATCAAAATGGCAGATTATTCCTATTCCAGAGATTAATAAAATCATTATTCTATGATCATACCCAGACTCGAAAGTAAAGTCTGTATTCTATATGTTTATTATATATATAAACACAAATCAACAAATGTAATAGATAGCTTGTGCCATGAGTCAATCGTTCACCTGATATATGAAGACAGGCATTGACAAATGAGCCTGTGAAGAGCTTGTGGGTCAATATGCAGTAATGTTGCTGACCGTTTATGAAAGACTTCACTATTAATCTGTGAAAACGTGAAAATATGGTGTTGTTTGATATAGATTTATATGTATGTCTTACCGTGTAACACAGGCAGACAAATTGAAAATTGTATTTTCTCCCCAAAATTATAATAATGCCAAAATGTAATTGAGTGTGTTGGGGAACACAATAAGGTAGTCTGTGTTAAAAGGTACTTACACTTGTATGTGTAGAGTGTTGGAACTGTTTTTCTGTGTTTCTCCCTCCCTCCCCCTCTCCCCTCCCTCCCCCTCCCTCCCCCTCTCCCCTCCCTCCCCCTCCCTCCTCCTCTCCCCCTCTCCCCTCCCTCCCTCCCCTCTCCCCTCCCTCCCTCCCCCTCTCCCCTCCTCTCCCTCTCCCCTCCCTCCCCCTCTCCCCTCCTCTCCCCTCCTCTCCCCTCCCTCCCCCTCTCCCCTCCCCCCCTCCCCTCCCTCCTCTCTGAAGGCTTAAGAACGACTTCCTCTCCACCCCCAGAGTCCCACTTTCCACCAATCAGGAGGTGCCGCACCCTCAAACGTGTCCCTGTGACTTCTCACCGGGCTACTGACTCTTCTAAAAGACTCCTCTAAAAGACTCCTTTAGTGATGTACCTTGTGAGCGGGCCGTCAGGGTGAGCGCAGGTGATGCCACTGGAGTTGAACCAGGAACGCTTCTCCACAAAGTCCCCACGTTCACGGGGCCAACACAACAATCTGCTGCTAACTGGGGCCCTGCCAGTGTCTATTCACAGCCATACACAGGTTTCCAAGCCAACGCCATGATAACACGCTTTCAGGAAAAGGATCCAAACACAGTGAGACACGCAGTGACGCACCTGGTGTGGCTGATCAACGTTTCCTACACCACCTGACCAGACCATAGACATAATCTCTGTAGGAATATAATTAGACTTTTCTGTCAAACCTGCGATACTTCCAAGACGGGTCCATCTGAAGATTGCAAAAGCTGTGATGCAATTAACTTGTTTCATAACAACATCAAGAAGCATAGAGAGATATGTTTCCACTACTGGTGCTCACTATGAGGACTGGTGACAAGCAGTGGCCTTGAGAAAAACCTCAGAGAAGAGCAAAGAAAAGAAAATGTATGAGCTTTGGGAAAGTCTAGGACATAAAGCATAGTCTGTGGCAGGAAATCAAAAACATAGGCTATTGTGTCAATTGTCTTGGGGTTATGAGGGAATTGGGGACATGTCATTTAAGATGTACAGGTGGCCAACTGACAAAAGAAGGAGGTGGCGTTGATAATATATGTCTAGGTTTTGGGATAATCATTTCATACGTTTACGTTTTAAGATACTGATTGCGACGATGGTTTGTGAACACCAGAAAAACTGGAATTCGGAACCACAAAAACTCGATTAACTAATTAGTGGGCAATTGAGCACACTCGTGTCAGCCATTTTACAGGTTGTAACATACAATATATGCGCCAGATAGACGCCGTCTGCTGCATTGAATCGGTTGAAGCCTTCAGTACTCACAGGTAGCCTATGAAGGCCATGGAATTGGTTGTTATCACGAGGTCTAACAGTTCTTCTACACCTTAAGTGTCCACGGTGAATGGAGACCTTGATACAGTCACAAACGCAGTCCTAAGGCTGCCCTTAGGTATAGTTGTAAAGCATTGTTCCTGTATGAATATATTCGTCCACCTGACTTATAGCATGAGAGTTGCTCTCAATTTCTCAAAATGTTCAGTTATTATTTAAAACTTAGTTAAACTTTACTAGCTCAAATTGAGCTGTTAAGACTTTCTTCTTCTTTTATTTTTTATTATTCGCTGGCTTGTTTTCTTCTCTTCTGGCGTTTGTTTTTCTTCCTTTCCGCCGTGCGGAGTGACATTGAGCCTTTCCCTGTCGGGGTGCGCTCGTGTTTCACTTCGCTGCACATCTCACTGTCCTCTCCGTTCTCCAGCCAGACATCGAGTTTTTGACTGAATATATTATCTCTGCTGTTGTTCAGTTTGTTGTTGTTTTAGCATCGAGGAAAGGAAATGAATTATTAATCGTGACAGAGATATGGGTTGGATTTCCCCCCCTCAGATTCTACCCATTCATGCGCCATATTACCATCAGTTGCAGCAAAATATGCTCAAACCAGTTCAACCTTATCATCAGTTCAGTTAAGTATGTCAGTCTAACACTTTTGTGAGGTATGATAAGCGATTGGCCTACTGATAAGCAACAATATTTGTAGGCCCCTAACCACTTCCTATGAGGAGCCTTTTCCACTCAACAAATTCAACAAATATTTAACTTTAATCAACTAAAAATTTTGATGAGTAATTAGATTGACCAAACATGAATACAATGTATAATAATATACAGAACCAGAGAATGATACAAAAAACAATCTCAGAAATGTTTAGTTACTGTAATATTAACAGTACATTTATGGTAAATAGTGATTACTGTGCCCCCTATTGATAATTAAATAGTAGTGCATTATCATATATCTGTCTGGAGCAAGGAACGTTGTCAACTCAAATCAAAATTTATTTGTAAAGCCCTTTTTTACAAGCAATGTCACAGAGGGCTTCACATACGCCCATAGAACTGCCCCTCAACCAACCTAAACCCTCAAGGACCTCTGTAGGGTCAACTTTGTCTTAATGATCCCTGAAGCGACAAAACACACATTCAACAATAATATTAATTAATAATACATTTTGCAATACCAAGATGATTACATATAAAGTGCCTGTCAAAAGTGTGGAGAGTCATGCACCATATGTTTTTAATGCATGAATTCAGTCACTCAATTAGTCACTCAATCACAGTCTGTAGGGCATTTAACCTACATGTATATCTACATGTATATAATGAGTTAGTATGTTCTCCAAATATTGCCTTAGATGGCAGTTTGATGAAAATTAAGCTTTTTGTACCAATAGCTGTACATTTTGGTCAAAGTAAATCTTCACACTTAAATGATCTAGTTTGTTGCATATATTTGTGTGTCTCTCAAAAACAAAGACGAGGGGTTTCCAAACTTTTGACAGGCTCAGTACTGTTTCTTCATTCCCATAGAGATTAACGTATTTACAGGAGGAAGATGACTGTCTCTGACTGAAACAAAAGGTCATTGGTGAAACATGGACCTGCAAAATTGTGTCAGCTTGTCGTTGGATTGAATCGGAGGCACAAAGAATTTGTCGTTAAGCTTCACTTTTCACTCAGTCAGCATCACAGAGATCTGTGGGAATGAAGAGAAATGGCGCGGGGTAGACGGGTTATCCGAATCTATCAGCGTTCTCACGGAGACCACCCGCTCACCCATCAACATGAACTGTTATTGTTGCTAGACACAGGAGCGTGGTCCCATCTTCCCCGTCTCCCGGCTAGGACGGGTTGTCATGTCTCCTCCCCCAGGTCCTCTGTAACCCTGGGAGACAGGTGGGATGTGAAAGGCTTCAGTCCTTCAGGCCTCGGAAATTGTTTGTTGATGGTCATAACCTTCTTACCCTTTTCATAAAAGATTGTACGTGTGCTTACATGGGGAAAATACAGTTTGATCAAATAATTGTTTTATATATCATATGTTATATTTGTCACGTTTAAAGTACATCAACGTGTACAAAAAAGAAATGTTGGAGAGAGGAAAATAAAAAATGATGTATTTATTTGTTTACCTTGATAATCTTGGTGTACTTTGTATGACACAAACGGCAGATGTACAGTATTGCCTCCTATTTAAGTGAGCAAAAATATCCCATGTTTTTCTCAACCCTGTTGTACATTCACGCAATGCCAGACTATTTGGCACATCAAAGGACGACATAAATGTCATCCTCCAAACATTTGAACCACGTTACCACACACAGTCTCCTACAGAAATAACGCTGCAAGGATCTGACTGCAGCAATCACAGAAAACCAAGTGATTTTCCGTTTTTCCAAGGAGGGAAGTGAGCGCACTGTGATCAAAGGTCATCTGTGTGGTTCTCCCCCGCACTGCTTTCCTAAAATCCCTTCTGGCGCTGGGAACAGTTTTGGCAGCAGCCTCTCTCTGCGGGGAAGGGGCCTCCCCTGGCAGGGAAGCGTACCGCTCCCACCGTGAGCCCAACAAAACACCGCTTAGGGTTACTCATCGATTGATTATTTGAATCCCAGTCAAGACACTTCGTAAACACACACATAAGCAAGCTCAGTGGCACACACGTACACGCTCACAGGCATGCATTTACGAGTGCACACACACACACACATAGGTTTTTGTTTTTTCCTATTCCCAGTAATACCCACCTTCTGACTCACTAACAGTTATCATATTCATACCTATTCTGTATATCCCCTCAGGCGTCCTGGAACAGCATATATGATGGATAAATATATACAACTAAATGAACAGACCATCGAATAAATAAATACACAACAGCCATTAATGGTACTGCCTTGGGTTGCACATTTATTGATCATCCTCATTGCCTTGAGACCGCAACAGTTGTTAGTGTGCGTGTGCGTGGTACATGTCATATACATACCGTGTGTGCATCAGGCCTGATTGGTTTAACTGTGTAACGTGACTCTGAATTCCTAAGCAGATGTGTGTTCCACAGTCTCATTTACACATTAGTCAATACTGCTTTCTCTCTGTGCATCCGTGTGTATGTACACAGCAACGTAGCAACCTGTGTTTGGTATGTAGACAGTAAGAGGTCCGGTGAGGCCACGAGCACCAGAGCAACGTCTCCCTTATTAGACTAATTCAGTAGGATCAGGCTGGGTTGGATGCACCTGGAGAGACTACTCTGGGTTTGATTAAGCAGCCTGTTTGCTCTGCTCTCGATTATTCCCCCTGAGAGAGGCCTTCTCCTCCTCATCAGAGTACATCACGTCTCCATGGTAATGGTCGTTGTCGGTTGTCAACACCCAGCCACACACAACGCCAGAGCAGGCTGCTACAGGATGAGAGTACCTCTTCTGCATGTGTGTGTGTGCTACTGTGTGTGTGTGTGCTACTGTGTGTGTGTGTGTGCTACTGTGTGTGTGTGTGTGCTACTGTGTGTGTGCTACTGTGTGTGTGTGTGTGCTACTGTGTGTGTGTGTGTGTGCTACTGTGTGTATGTGTGTGTGTGTCATCAGATGAGACATCTCTGGAGCGTCTTGGCTGTCTGTGTACTTATCGCATGGTATTGAATATAACATCTTAGCCCAGGTTCAAATTTAACCTTTTATCGTTAAAAGGGATAATGCCACAGTTGTCACTTACACTGGAAATCTTTCCTGGCTACAGTGGGGGGGGGGGGGGGGGAGGGGCGCTCCCTTTGTGTGTGTGTGTTGATGGTAGGCTCCATAATGTATGTGTGTGAGTGAGCGTGTGTGTGTGTGTGTTGGTGGTAGGCACTAGTCTGAGTATGTGTGTAAGAGAGCATTAGTGCGCACGTGTGTGTGCGAGTGTGTGTGTGTGTTCCTCTCCCTACCTTCCAGTCGCGCCTCTCCCTCAGGGGTGGTAATGGCATTCTCCATGACAACGGCCGTGTGACACCGCCGTGCCCTTGAGGACCAGGACGCCCCTCTGGAGAGAGCGCCGTGGAAACACGGCAGGGTCAAAGGTCGCCTCCCATCATCCGGCCCTTCCTCTCCTCTCCTGGTGCAGCGAGGGATGCAGGCAGAACGGGCCTGTATCCAGCGAGCCCACTCAGTTTCACGGACAGGATTGGAGGTTTAGCCACGAGCAGTTTTGGCTTGCTTCCTCTCGTAAGACCGGCTGTTGTTTCTCCATAGGCTGGTGCCAGATCGATAACTCTGTGGATTCATCCGGAGCAAAACATTTCCACGGTTCAGCCTTAAGGCTGCGGGTGTTAAAGATATAACTGTGTGTGCTATGTGGGTCTGCAGAGTTTAAAAATACAGAATTAACATTAACAGAAGGATATAGAATATGTTTTGGTAAAATGACGAGGGCTTTAAATTGTTTTCTCAAACACAAAAATGTGCAACTTTCGTAAAAAAAACAAAAAAAAACAACTGCCTATAGTTCTATGATTTTTTTGAGGGGGGGGAATAAATATAATTGCGACCACATTTCTTTCTTTTTTTAAAGATGTTTATGAATAAAAGAAAAGTTGTTTCTTGTTTCAGAACACGTCTTCTTAAATCTCTATATATAAGCATTTGTGTATGATCATACAAATGATTTGTAATTAGCCTTTAAACACAAACTGTTTTCCTAAAGAGAAGACCGGCAGTTGGTTCCTTCTCCAGTGTCCTCCTGCCACCTGCTGGCAGCAAAACAGCTTCGCTTCGGTCGTCAATAAACACTGACTAAATCCAACACAAACATGTTTATCCTTATCTGTTTATCCTATAACAGAATTGGTCATTTTCGTTGCATTACATCATCAGTCTTGGCACATCTTGACACAAACTGTAGGAAACAGAACACAAACAGGACTTTAGGATCAGGAACACGGTTCATCCAGCAGAGTTGGGCTTATTTGTTCATACAAGAAAAACACTTTCAAACATAAACACAACATTACTGTCCACTGCATCCAATAAGAGCTCAGAAGCAGAGACAACAGTCATCCTGAACACAGTCCCTTGGGATTAAAAACAAATAAATACATTTTCTTTTTTTGCAACATAAGATTCTTGTTCGCTAAATAATAATTGTCCGGTTAATTTCCAGAGGAATTTGCAGTTGACCTGTAGGTGGGGTCGTTTGGTGGTCATGTGACCGGTCTGCGGCTCTGTTCAGACAGCAGTGACTCATCCCAAACAGGAACTTCCATTCAGGGATGAGCAAGGCAGCCATTCTGGCACCTGAGGGAGAGAGGGCAAATATATATTTACATCATGAACTTCCTCTGAAAGTTCATAGTGTGTGTGTGTGTGTCTGAGTGTGTGTGACTGTGTCAGTCTGTGTGTATGTCCCACATACTGTAAATCCAGTTCAACTGTCATAAACATTCACATTTCACACACACACACCCGAACCCTTTGCCGGGCAAAGGGACAAACATGAAGGGATTTGTGTGTTTCGCCCAGACAGACCAGGCTGTCTAAGAAGACAAATGTCTCCATACATTCAGTCACGGGTGAATGAGAGGAAGATGGATGTTGCAGAATGTGTATCCCAAATATACACATCCACCTTTCCTGTGTATAGGGTTCCTCTAGGGTACATTGGGTTCCTCTGGGGTACATTGGGTTCCTCTGGGGTACATTGGGTTCCTCTGGGGTACATTGGGTTCCTCTGGGGTACATTGGGTTCATCTGGGGTACATTGGGTTCCTCTGGGGTACATTGGGTTCCTCTGGGGTACATTGGGTTCATCTGGGGTACATTGGGTTCCTCTGGGGTACATTGGGTTCATTGACAGTAGGATGTTCTCGTTCGCCCTTGTCTAATGCTAACAAGGACGCCACAAGGTGCTTGGAATGGAGAATCTAATCAGTACAAGAGGAAAGTTCGCTCTACACTTGAAAACATGCCAAAAACCAACTAAACCATAAACAATTTTAGAGTGCCTCGTTGCTCTCACCATGTTGGAGGAGGGGGCACAGGGCTCTCTCTCCGGGCGCAGGCCTTGATCACGAGGCCCCGGCTGGGATCTCTGCACGCCTAGGGCCACCGCCTGGGCGAAGAGGGAAGGTACTGTCCCGGTTCTCTTGAGCAGCTTGGCGAAGCAGGGCCTCCTGAGCCTGGGTGACGTCCCTGGGACCAGGCCTTCCTCACCACGTCCATCATCGGCTCCGTGGAGGGAAGGCCTTGCTGAGGGAGAGGGAGGGCTGGAGCAGGCCCCCTCTCCCTCCATCTCGAAGAACATGGGGGGAGGGGGAGGAGGGAAGCAGTACCCCTCGTCCTCCTCTGGTGTGTGACGGAGCGCTCCCCTGTCCGGAGGCGCCTTGGAGGCCTTCCGGAACGTTCCGTCGCCAGGCTCCTGTTCTGAGGCAGGAGGAGACGTCGTGGCCGTGGTCTCCGAGGCTGCGGGTGAGGACGGGCGATGCCGTGCTCAGGGTGGGGGACGAGGGGGTCTCCGTGATCTCGCTTCTCAGCGCTCCCTCTGATTCCTGGGCCGGACCAGGCTGGGTATCAGAACCGCACAGGACGGTGGGTGAGGAGGGGGAGTGGGGGGGAGGGTAGGGGGAGTGGGGGGGAGAGAGGGCGCAGGAGGGGTCCTGGCGTGAGGCCACCGTCTCCTGCTCCAGGGCCCTCTGCCTAAGAAACGAGCCCCGAGGCACCACCCTGAACGTGGTCAAGCCTCCCCTCCAGGTCCCTCCTGCGGGCGTCGCCCGGAGAATGACAGGGCTGCCGACAGCGGGGGTGAAACCTACACCGTGATGAGGCTGTGATGGCAGGGCGTGATGAGGCTGTGATGGCAGGGTGTCGTTGGAGGACCCGGCCGCAGGGCTAGAGGGTCTGGCGGAGGGTCTGTAGACCAGGGAGGAGGTCAGGATCTCAGCCAGGGAGAGGGGGGCAGGGGGCTCCACTTCCCCCACAGATGAGTCAGTATCTGGGGCTGGGTGGTTGCTGTGCTCCCTGGGTTGGGAGAGAGCTGGAGCAGGAGAGATCTCCTCACCCTCTCTCAGCTCCTCAACTGTGTAAAGGGACGCCTCAGGTTCTTCAAAATAAATCAAACAGGTGGACCCATTAGATAAACATTGGTTAGGATATAAAATTATGTTTAAATAAATAAAAGAATGCTAATCAAGATCTAACTTTTAAAAGTTTATTAAAGTCATTTGAAATTGTATTAATACATTTTAGATAACTAAATAATTGTATAGATGGTGTTGTTTATAAAACATTTTGTGCATGAGGTGTCAAAAGAGAACATGAAAGAAAAACATGAAGAAAACTAAACAGAAACAAACTGCTTAGACATTTAAACAGATGACATTTCATGATTATAAAAGGGTTACATTATTCAGGCTACCTAGTGACAATATTAAGATTTTAATATTCAAAATTTAATTGGCAACATAGAGTAACCAGCATGACCAAATCCAGAAACAGCCGGACTAACTAGAAGACTTTTACAGGCACAGAAATTAGTACGTAAAATAAACAAAAGACTATTTTCCTCCAGTGACCCGCGCCCAGACAGAGAGGCCATACAGGATCTAGGATTACACAAGTGAGCATTGCAAACAGCAGGAACAACGAGAAGCCACAACGCTGAATCAACACGCATGAATCACAGCTTTATCACCACTACACACACGACCACAGAGGAGCACGGAAAAACCTGACAGTCCACCAGTTAAGGAGCAGGAGGAGGAGGAGCAGGAGGAGCAGGCCACCACAGCAGCAGGAGGAGGAGTCGAGCAGAAGACAGGAGCAACAAAGAGAGAGGAGGAGGAGGAGGAGGAGGAGGAGGAGAGGGGAGGAGGGGAGAGGAGGAAGGAGGGGGGAGAGGAGGAGGAGGAGGAGAGGGGGAGAGGAGGAAGGAGGAGGGGGAGGAGGAGAGGGGGAGGAGGAGAGGGGGGAGGAGGCGGAGGAGGGAGAGGAGGAGGAGAGGAGGAGGGAGAGGAGGAGGAGGAGGAGAGGGGAGAGGAGGAGGAGGAGAGGGGAGAGGAGGAAGGAGGAGGGAGAGGAGGAGGAGGAGGAGAGGGGGAGGAGGAGAGGGGGAGGAGGAGAGGGGGGAGAAGGAGGAGGAGGGAGAGGAGGAGAGGAGGAGGGAGAGGAGGAGGACACAGCTCTTATTTGCCTTCTTCAGGTGACACAGAATCTGCAGGTAGGAAACAAAGCGATGCTTTAGAACGAGGCAAGCTCTCTCCAGCCTGGTGATGAGAACACACTGGACACCAGTGCCCTAACCGCAGCCCTGGCTTCAGCCCTGTCCCAGCAGCCCTGGCTTCAGCCCTGTCCCAGCACCCCCAACCACAACACAGACATGACGTGGCGCGGTTGGTGCCCTTTGCTGGTTGTGCGGGAGGGTTAATTCATGGTTGCACTTGGGAAAATGCCGCCCCCCTCTTCATGCCGCCCTAGGCGGCTGCCTATGTCGCCTATAGGAAGGACCGGCCCTGCTCAAGAACCAGGATGGAGAACTACAGAACACAGATCTGCTGTCAGTCACCTTCATCCGTCACATGTACAGTCCAGGTATTATACAAAGTTTAGCAACTAACCTCTTTTGGAGCTCGTAAAGAACATGGTTTGTGACATCAGACTGGTGACTATGAGAGCCAGCAAGACAGCCAGGGGTCAAGTATGTCAAAATGGAAATGTTTCATTTGAGTTGGTGGAGTCAAAAAGGACACTGGATATGGTTAAACTGTTTGGGCAGCGGCTGACGGGGTTCACAGCCGTGAATCCTCTCCTGGGTGGATGGATTTGACGTTGACACTTCTAGGGATGAGAATCCATCTTGACCTAACAAGACTTTGACTAAAGCCGCAGGGATTCTGCGGATGTAAGACCGCGGCATATTCAAAGCCACTGATCTCTGCTATAATGTCAGCAGGGATTACTGGAACCAATGAAAAGTTCTCAGCGACCACTAGGGGGCGGTGTAGCTTCAAGCAAACACTTTTGTACATGCAGGTCAAGCTTTCTTTGCATGATCAAACAGCTTTAAATATCCCAGTCTAGCTCTACAGGACAGGCATTATCAGATGATGACCTTTATTGCACAAACATGGCCACAGGTAAGGCACTAGACTCAGTCATCTCGAGGTGAATCTGAATCTCTAAATCCCTCTAGCATTCAAAGTGTTTACATTTAGTCATTTAGCAGACACTCTTATCCAGAGCGACTTACAGTAAGTACAGGGACATTCCCCCCCCTGAGGCAAGTAGGGTGAAGTGCCTTGCCCAAGGATACAACGTCATTTTTCATGGCCGGGAATCAAACCGGCAACCTTCAGATTACTAGCCCGATTCCCTAATCGCTCAGCCACCTGACTCCCATACTGTTTCTAACCCAAACCATATCTCCATGACTACTGTGGAGTCATGGAGATATATGCAAGTGAAAACGGTTTTAAAAGGCAGACTGACCTGGGACCTGGGCGTGGTGAGGTGTGGCGCTGGGAGGAGGGGGAGGAGGGGGAGCTCTCCGTTTGGTCCTCAGGCACGACTCGGTAGAGGACACACGACTCAGCCCCGGGGCCTGACAACACACCCGCCAGCCAATCAGCTTCAGTCTGTAGCCATCACTTACCCTCCATCGCACAAACACTCTCGCCAACGAAAACAATCACTAACATTTACATTTTACATTTTGTCATTTTAGCAGACGCTCTTATCCAGAGCGACTTACAGTAAGTACAGGGACATTCCCCCCCCTGAGGCAAGTAGGGAGAAGTGCCTTGCCCAAGGACACAATGTAATTTTTTTGCACGGCGGGAATCAAACTGGCAATCTTCTGATTACGAGCCAGATTCCCTAACCGCTCAGCCACCTGACTCCGTTATGGTAACAGACTTTTACCTGTACGAGAGAACAGACTTTGAACAACAGCTAGGAAAGTGAAACCATGGCTACGCCTGGAGTCCCTGTCACTCACCTGTCCCTCAGGTGAGTCCAGCGGGCGGGGGCCCAGGTGGCTGCCGTTGAGGTTGGCGGGGACGCTGTAGGACGCGGACATGGGCGGCAGGGGGGCTCGCCTCTTCTTGGGTGCGTCCAGGGGCAGCGTGTTGGAGGTGCGGGCGCCCAGCGTGTTCACCGCCCGCTGGCTCAAACCGGGCGAGACCGGAGCGCTCACCGTCGCCCCCTGTTGGCAGGACAGAAACAACGCAGGCAAGTCTGTTGTGTGTCGTCCTCGAATCAGATAAACATGTTATATTTCATTATTGATGTGTTATTCCATTTCCAGGGCAGGTATAATCTGAATGTGGATCAGAGCGCAGGTTCTCTCTCATACCTTTTCACTTCTGTTCTTCCTTCTCTTGAATAAGCTGAAGAAGCCCTTGTTTTCTTTCTCCTCTTTCTTAGGGGTCTTGTCTTGGTTATTTGGCAGGTCAGTGTCTTCCACATCCGCTAACACATGAGAGATATTAGGGAAAGTGATTAGGCTCGGTGGTATTACGATTACGTTGTCGTTTTCTGAGTTAACTAGGTTATCCTACCTTCTTGTGTAGGTGATGGGGCAACATCTGTGAGACTGACCGCTGAAATAGAAGACGTCAGTCCATTCAAATAGTTATTAAAGCTTGTTTCAACAGTGCAAGCAACTATTGGCGTTTCGGTCAATGATGAATGAAAAGGCAAAATTCAATTTTAAAATGAGTAAGAATTGAAAAATGTATTTACCTTAATTTACTTTATAGGCTATATACATATTTTTATATTTATTCATTTTTCATACTTTAGTTTTTATTGGTTTGGCCCACAGGTTGGGTCCTCTCACCTGATGTGTCCTTGGCAAACACCTCCCTCACGCCATGGCAGTTCAAGGACTTGGACAGGTCCAAGGGCTCTTGGGAACTGGAGTCTCTCAGTAAAACGATGGACTCCATATCAAGCTCACACTTCTGGCAGATGGCCGGCAGCAGGTTTTCCAGGGGCACTCTGGGATTGACTCTCACCACCGTTTTGTGAGACTTTCTGTAGTTGATCAACAGTCGTACGGTGGCCTGTTGAGGGACATAATTGGTGTACAGTGTTTCCCACAGAATGTGATTAGATTTGTGCCGGTAGGCAGGGGCATGCAATCAAGCCTAAATGCAATGGAACCATCTCACTTCTCCGAGAGAGAAGGGTCACACTGCAGACGTCTCTCCTCAGGCCCCTCTCACCCAGGTACTACTAATACTGAGCAGCAGAGCAGGTAGTGTTAGCATACAGGGGGTTAAAACATGTTTGTTCACACCTATGTTGAAACCAAACCTCCACCCTCGAGTGAAATATAGTTCTACAAGAGAAGGCATCCAGGAACTCCCAGCATTTAAGGTGAGGGAGGTCAGTTCATTACACATTCTATCACTATCATGCTAAAAGACAGTTGGTACACACAAGCCTGCGCATGTTATCCTGCGCATGTGCTCTTTGAGGGTCTGTACCTCTGGAATATAGGTCTTCTTGACCTTCTCCTCGCTTTCCTTGGGCTTCAGGACTATTCTCTCAGCCTCCAGGCTCCCAATGGGAGAGTTCGGTTTGAACGTGATCTGGTTGCTATTGGCCGAGAGGAGATCCACGTGATGCTCTGAGGGATTCAGGTGATATCTGGCGCACAGTGTGACAAGCAGGTCCATCACAGGCTTGCTGAGAACAATAAAAAACAAGCCAAGAAAAATAGGCGATATTGTGGAATGTCGTCCGGTACACATAATTACGTGGACGTAGTTAAGTCCCGTAAATTTGAATTAATTAAATATGATTAATCGTATTCATATGTTTCACCTTCCATGTACTGTCGTGGTCTTCTCTTGCCCCCCTGGCAGAACCACAACCAGGGTGTGGTCCCTCTCCAGCTGGTTCTCTTTGTCCTCCATGGGGCTTTGCTGGGAGGCGGAACCAATGCGGTTCTCACCTGAATTTCAGGTGGGAGCGACTATTCTGGGACCCCCAGAGATTTTACAAAATCAACTATACTCTAGATTGCGCGAAAGAAGGAAACGTAGAAGTTTGTTAGTTTTCTCTCTTGAATTAAAAGTTGACGGTGAGTAACGTAGTGGTGCTGTCAAACATGTTAACTTTTAAATACATTTATAAAGGAACGCGTCGAGAGAATTTGGATTTGAAATAAACTCATGAGGGAAGCTACAAGTGTTGATGTAATGAATGACTGGGCCAGCAGTGTCTTATAAAAGTGTACAAACTCGCCGGTTCGTATCGACATTAAGACAACGCCCTGTGCATTTTTGGAATTGAGTGCACGAGGCATGCCCTTGCGACAGCTGTGTGTGTGTGTTCCGCTCAATTGCCGCTAGTCTCTCGAGGATTCAATGAAGGCATGTCAGGCACAGCGCCCAAACTTGACAACTGTCCCTCTCTGACTGTCACAAACAATCATTTTACATTGGCTACACGTAATCAATATATAACATGTGAATCAAGTTTATTATATCGTTTGATATTATTGGCAAATCCAACCTGTTGACCGCACTTACAATTAGCATTCCAGATAGATCATACAAATCCTGTCACAGTGGGTCATACTTTTTTTATTTTTATTCTGTCAATGTTGCAATGTTGCAGTCTTGTGAAGACTTGCTATGTATTCATGTATAATGAATTAATCGTTCACCGTTTCTATGTTTTATACGGATCCACTTTATTCCCGTGGGTTCCAGGCTGTCCAGACCACTGCTATGTATACAAACGCAGATATTCATCCCATTACAACGATACAATTTCAGCCACAATGTCTGGGTTGGCATGTGCTGTGGGTAAGTGCTCCACTCAACAATATTGTATTTCCACCTGTTCACACATAGATCCACACAATGCCCACAGAGGCCGTGTTGCTTTAAGTCTGGGTGGTTCACTCCGATAATGAGGAGTTCAATAAGCTTACTTTTCCCCCTGAGTAAAGCAGGATTAGTGCTACAGTGAAGCTATATCCAACGAGCTAGGTACACAATGAAAACACTTGAGTTTTTACATTTAGACGAGCCGGTAGTATTTACTCACCCGTGAGCGTGGTGTTCCTCTCCTACATGACGTTTAGTGTTTCTCTAGGGGTTCGACTGACTGAACGAGAGGGGAGGGAGGGAGGGAGGGAGGGAGGGGAGAGGTCCTGTTCTGTTAATCCTTGTCCGCGACATTCTGGCCAAGCCCAGGTCTGTGACATCATTGCGTCCTGTGTAGCCTACATATAACCGGCTGAGCTAGTTGCCAAAAGACTGAAAGTTGTGGTCTGGTATTACCACAAGTAAATAAAGTTGGAGCCCAACCTTCGGTCTCTTCCATTTATAAAAACATATGTTCATAATCTTCTTACCTCCCTCACCCAGCCTGTTGCAGGATGGCTAATACCATAACCATATAACATGCAGGGTTTCCTGTGCTTGTTCTGTCAACAGTGAGGATGACCCAGGCTGGCCTTGAGGTCTCTCTCTCTGTCTCTCTGTCTCTCTGTCTCTCTCTCTCTCTCTCTCTCTCTCTCTCTCTCTCT
>CM042873.1:1058446-1230946 GCA_023658055.1 Thaleichthys pacificus
TTGAACCTACAAGCTGCAGGTTTGGAAGGCTTGAACCTACAAGCTGCAGGTTTGGAAGGCTTGAACCTACAAGCTGTAGGTTTGGAAGGCTTGAACCTACAAGCTGCAGGTTTGGAAGGCTTGAACCTACAAGCTGTAGGTTTGGAAGGCTTGAACCTACAAGCTGTAGGTTTGGAAGGCTTGAACCGCCGCCCCAAATTCATCATGGTTCCTCTAATGAACTCTGCTGGAGGCTGACAGGTTGGTGCTAAGAGGGAAAAGCAGCCGCGAACTCAGCCTTCGAGCCACAACTCTCCGTGTTCTGGCTGCAGGGTTGGTTTGCTGGGCCTGTCAGAATGCTAGGTCAGACAGGTAAGTTATTATAGAGTAGGTGTCTACAAAGCTTGGGAGTAATACAAAGCAGTTGGCCATGGGTCTGTTGTAGGTTGAGACTCTTAACAACAAATTGTTACAGTTGTAAATTTTACCCTTGCTCTGTAATGAAAGTATTCATACTCATGGAAGTAAATATCGCACAGGCAACCATAACTGACATATTTGTTTACATGTATTTAAAATATGCCATTTCAGCAATCCTGAATGGATAAAAATACAGTTGGAAGATGTCATTCTGATTTCTGTAATTACAAGATACTACCAGCAGGGGGCGTGTTGTTTCAAGAATCATCGTGGGCACCCAAGACACAGATGGCCTGGGCACTGTTTACTGTAGACACTGTCAGTCTCAGGAATTAAACTCCAGGGCCAAGGTTATACACACACACACAATCACACATACCATATACACACACTCTAACTACTACATTCCCTCTCCTGGTCTCCTTTAAGATAAGTTGAACGCAAAATAAAGATATAAAAACGCTTTGATCTACTCTGGGCAAACCTAGTATTTTAAGTTTAGTGCTGATAAAATAGAGATAAGAACCAGATTCAATATGTGCCTATTCTTAGAAAAGTAGAACATTTAAAACGTAAAAACGGCCAATAAAAAGCACATTGCCGCACCAAAACATAAAAAGGCAAAAACGTACAGTAGCCTAAATGAGATATTTTATTATAGTTTTTGGGTTATTTAAATTCTAGTGTTGTAGCGGCTGAAGAAGTGACAGACATTGCGATATTTTACGGGAGAAATATATTATTTTATTGCTATTTTTTAATGCATAATATTAACTCCTTAAACCCACTGGCCGATGCGTCTGGCTGACTGTAAGATTCGGGAATATTCTATTCCTACTCTGCCTTGCCCCGTCAAACCGGAAGCGTTTATTGATTTTTACATATCAAGAGCGCGCTACAATCTCATGCCTGTCCTTTTCCATGCTAATATATCAATACCCGAAGCGGATTTGTAACTAAAGAAAAAGGACTCGTAACCTCTTCTGATCAGTAATCTTTTCTGTTGTGGAAGGATTTTTATTCGGGTAAATGGGATGTACCTTGGTGCTGATTCCCACCTGGCGGGGATTATAATGGTGAGTGAGACCGTTCTGTCAGATCTGTCTGGAGCGTTTAAAGACGCGATGTACGTTAGTCGTCAAACGTGTTTGGTGTAATCGTCTGGCTATTAATAATATACGATCACAAGTATAACATCTTTGTATTTTTTCCCCACGTAAAACAATTTTGAATTCCACGTACGTTCATTTAAGTAATAACCAGTAAAGGGCCTGTGGGAATCATTGCTGGTGGCTAGGCTACCAGACATTTTGCTTATGATATCTATGTTCATTTGTTGAAAATGGTGGCTTTAACTAACCGTTATTAACGTCGATCAATGATTCAGAACGGATTTAAGGGACAGTTAATTGTTTGACAGGCATAGCCTACCTTTCGTTTTGGAGACCAATACGACATTGAGGGGCGTACACCTTTATGATGTAATTTTGTTGTTGTCTCAAAACACGATTCATAAATACAGACTTAGGACTATATATTTTGACAAATGTACAGGTGAGGTTTTAATTTCCAACGGGCCCAATCCCCGATACACCAATGCGCGTTGGTTAAATCAGTGTCAAGTGTGAGAAAAGGTTAGACGCTAACAGATTTAATAGGCCTATATGAAAAACCTTTCAGGTGTCACGAAATTGTGATCAGAAATATAACTTATAATTCTAAAACACAGTGTCCAATAGAAAGACGACCCCTTGCTTTAGAGGACATTTGCTGTCCTCCTGAGTCGATGATAAGGAATAGGCTCCACATCTGGTGAGGACACGCCCAGAGACACCCGCATCATTCAGCCCTGGACCACAGAGATGGGAGACTGACGCGTTTGGAAACTGATTCAGCCTAGGTGTCCGTAGTCAGTAGGCTATGTCTCTGGAAATGATCAAGAGCGACATGGCCATGTTTGTGTCGTTCGGTTCTTGTTCACGTCAAGTGTAATCTCAGTCATACGATTACCGAAGCTCGAGCGCGTCAGAGTCCTCTGGGTGGAGATGTTACCCTAGTCCTGAAAATGCACGGAGACATCAATATGGCGACAGCTGTTACCTTGTCTGCTATTTTTGAATCCACGTCTACTAAGGTATGCATCGAGACCCACCTTGATTTAAGTGAAACAGAGATATAGCTAGTTACAAGCGGTCGAGATCTATAAAGCTATATTGGGATGGGTTTCAAACGATCGGTTGATATGTATAGGAACTTATTTGACACCTAGCCTATTTAGTATTTCAAGATGATGCTAGGTAATAACAACATGTTTTAATATAGGTATTGGTTTGTTTATATAGTCTCAATCAATTGTGTTCTGTCTGCTAGCAACGGTTACAAATTCATGTAGGTGTTACCATCCTTGTTGTTTCAGCACCATGGACAGCAGACGTCGCTTACAAAATCACAAAATGTCAGATGGAAAATTGTCTAAAAGGCCGATAAGTACCGGTCCGAAAAAAATGATTCGATTATCATGTCTGTTTTAGGCCATAGAGTAATGTTATAACACGTTTGTTTTGACGGAACCCAATGTTGTGATCCGGTAAGACCCAACACCTGATAGAAAGACGACCAGACATCTCTGACGTTATTAATTTTTTTGGGGCACGGCTTTGGACGTCATGATTAGTGTCTTAAAAAAAGATTTATAGTTCTGTCACAATCCGTTAAGACATTTCGTCAACCCATCTGGCCATTGGTTATCGAACCATGCTAATTTTGATCCTTAAAATGCTGTCTAGAAAAACGTCCGGTCTTTACTTCCTTTCCGACTACTAAAATCAAATCTGTTCCAATTGAGTTTTTGATAGATGTGGGTGTTTGGATGGCCGAAGGTCGTTCATAAACAACACTCCCTTTCGCCTGACATGCTGTCAACTAGCACGTCAGGGCGATAAGTCCCCGGGCCGACACACGACAGATATGCTTGTGAGGTTCCTCATCGGGGAGACGTTATTGACACTATATACATCAATCCTGTATAGAAAACCCCCACAGCCAATGCGACTCTCTATTAATATGTTCTGTGAAGGAGGCCTGCTTGGACAGGGTTTCTCAGACCATGGCCATGACTGCAAGGTCCTTTCAGAGAGATGGATGATGTCCATGAGGATGACTTCAGATAAGGTCATTTGACTGAGGCAACATGAGAGGATACCACAAATCAATGGATTGGGTCTTTAAAGACCCCTTAGAGATCAGGTGGGTGTATATTCTCAGCAGACATGGGAAGCCCACCTCTGTTACTATGAGGGCAGGTACGGTGCCCCAGGAGGGACATCTCACCTGTCTGAAGAGGCAGGGCTTGGTTGGCACACCTGGTCTGTTTGTAATGGCCCACCAGGGTTTCGGAGGAGGTACTGTTTGTACCTTGGCTGTTGTCCCTGGAGACGGACAGGGTGGGTCTTGGGCGCCTTGGGAAGCTGGAGAGGGAGCAGGTTTGATGGGGGATGATTCGTGCCAAAGAATATATTAATGTTACACCTACTGGATCCTCCTGTCTGAAACCACAATGTGCATTTTGGAACAGGCCATTATTTAAGGATTTCAGATCAGCCAATGTGAGGGTCTTTTCCACTGCATTGGCACAACCTCTTTTCTAGAATCCTTCCTGACAGAGTAAGAGGCTTCAGAGTCAAGTAGAGAGAGGAAGTCTGTTTCATGCTTGTGTTGTGAGGCAGTGTGTTGTGAGGCAGTGTGTTGTGAGGCAGTGTGGTGTGAGGCAGTGTGATGTGAGGCAGTGTGGCTGGTCCTGCTCTGTGTGAGGCAGTGTGGTGTGAGGCAGTGTGATGTGAGGCAGTGTGGCTGGTCCTGCTCTATGTGAGGCAGTCTGGGTTCCGCCACGTCACGTTATGTAGCTCAGAAGAAGCCTGACAACGACCATCCATTTGAATCAAGTGTGTCCGAGCAGGGAAACATCTACAGCATGCAGGGTTGAGAACCATCCCCATGCCCCAGGGCCCGTGTTCATCCAGTCCCCTCCCAGCCTCACGCTGCCCAGCCTCACCCTGCCCCCTCTCGTCCCCAGCCTCACCCTGCCCAGCCTCACCCTGCCCAGCCTCACGCTGCCCAGCCTCACCCTGCCCCCTCTCGTCCCCAGCCTCACCCTGCCCAGCCTCACCCTGCCCAGCCTCACCCTGCCCAGCCTCACCCTGCCCAGCCTCACCCTGCCCCCTCTCGTCCCCAGCCTCACCCTGCCCAGCCTCACCCTGCCCCCTCTCGTCCCCAGCCTCGTCTCCTGCTGGAGCCCCACGCCTCCCTCTGAACGAGCAGGATGACAACATGGCCCAGCTGCTTGTACCGCCCGGACCAGACAGCTTCCGTCTCTTCTGCCCTGAGTCGCTGGCCGCTATCGAGAGGCGCATCGCCGAGGAGGAGGCCCGGAGACCGCGGGGGGAGCGCCGCGGCGACAGCGATGACGAGAACGGCCCTAAGCCCAACAGTGACCTGGAGGCGGGGAAGTCGCTCCCCTTTATCTACGGGGACGTCCCCTCAGGGATGGGGTCCACCCCTCTGGAGGACCTGGACACCTTCTACTGCAATCAGAAAGTGAGTTAGAGACACGCGGCAAAATAAACACGCACGCACGCATCCACACACACACACACACACACACACACACACCAAGACCAAGGCTTACAACCTATCAATACGTCAGACTGAAGATGCACTGAGAGACAGACAGACAGGGCACACACACAAACACGCATTCACACACACATAGGAAGGCACTCAAGCATGCACGCCCATACACACACTGAATCAACAGCGCACATGCACACATACAGTACACACAAACACATACTGAATACACACAGGCACATGTACAGCCACACTTACGTACACACACACACACACACAGACACACTCACTCACTCATGGAGTCCCGTGGGTGTGCGTGTGCCAGACGGAGAGAGAACAGCAGCAACAAGGTTATCTCAGGTCCTGTGGTGGAACGAGCTGAGCAGGAGGCCTGGAGGAGATAGCAGGAGAACGGGTCTCATGTCCAACCCTGTCTTACAGTACTAATGTCAATCACTGTGCTGGTCTCTCTCGGTTTCTCTTTATTTGTTATCTCTCTCTCACTTGCTCTCTCTCTCTCTCTCTCTCTCTCTCTCTCTCTCTCTCTCTCACACTCACTTACTCTCTCCCTCTCTCTCTTTCACTTACTCTCTCTCTCCCCCCCTCTCTCACTCTCTCACTTACTCTCTCTCCCCCCTCTCTCTCTCTTTCTATCTCTCTCTCACTCTCTCTCTCCATCTTTCGACTGTCTTGTTTTCAGACCTTTATAGTATTGAATCGTGGGAAGGCCATCTTCCGTTTCAACGCCACCCCTGCCTTGTACATCTTAAGTCCCTTCAACCCCCTGAGGAGAGTATCAATTAAAGTTCTAGTTCACTCATATCCTTTCTTAACAAGAATCAAATTAACGTGTGTGTGTGTGTGTGTGTGTGTGTGTGTGTGTGTGTGTGTGTGTGTGTGTGTGTGTGTGTGTGTGTGTGTGTGTGTGTGAGGGGGGGGGGGTGAGGCAATTGTGCACATTGTGTTTTGATCAAATGTTCAATGTTCCCTGGTGGGTTTTCTTAACAGTGCTAACAAGTTTTAAAGAATAACTCCAAAACCTTCAGGTTTGAAGCTGACATTGTCTGGTTTATTTACACTTTGAGTTCCTTAACCTGTAGTGTGTACGATGTTCAGCATGTTGATTATGTTCACCATCTTGACCAACTGTGCTTTCATGACTCTGAGTCACCCGCCAGACTGGGCTAAGAATGTAGAGTAAGTCACACATTTACCTTTTCTTACTTACTTCTTTTTTTAAACTTTTTTATGAAAACTGAGGCCGTAGAGGCAACTTTACACCACTCCTGTTTGCTTTCTCATTCCCTATCTTACTCTCCTCCATCTCTCCTCTCCTCCATCTCTCCTCTCCTCCATCTCTCCTCTCCTCTCCTCCATCTCTCCTCTCCTCCATCTCTCCTCTCCTCTCCTCTCCTCCATCTCTCCTCTCCTCCATCTCTCCTCTCCTCCATCTCTCCTCTCCTCTCCTCCATCTCTCCTCTCCTCCATCTCTCCTCCATCTCTCCTCTCCTCCACCAGGTACACATTCACAGGGATTTACACGTTTGAGTCCCTCATCAAGATCCTGGCACGAGGCTTCTGTATGGGGAAGTTCACCTTCCTGCGGGACCCATGGAACTGGCTGGACTTCAGTGTTATCTCCATGGCGTAAGTTTCGATGACTGGCTCCTAAATCAGGGAGTCAGGTGGCTGAGCGGTGAGGGAGTCGGGCTAGTAATCTGAAGGTTGCCAGTTCGATTCCCGGCTGCGTCAAATGACGTTGTGTCCTTGGGCAAGGCACTTCACCCTACTTGCTTCGGGGGGAATGTCCCTGTACTTACTGTAAGTCGCTCTGGATAAGAGCGTCTGCTAAATGACTAAATGTAAAATGTAATGTAAATGTAATGTAAATGTAAATCACTCTGTGGTTTGTGTGATTCATGACAATAGCGTTACTGAGAAGATATTTTTTTTTAAAACTTTTTTTGTTTCATAAATCGAAGAATTGTGAGATTTGTTTTTAGCGCAAATTACTTCGATGCTAGCAGTAACTCACTTGAATGCATAATAACTGTTTGTGTAAGTGTGTGTGTGTGAGATGCAAGCGTGTCATGTGCGCATGTCCTGGTGTATTATTGACTGGTAACTGTGCATTTGATCCTGCAGGTATATAACAGAGTTTGTAAACCTAGGCAATGTTTCAGCTCTGCGCACGTTCAGAGTATTGAGAGCTTTGAAAACTATCTCAGTTATTCCAGGTAAGAGCAGCCAAGAACTGGCTGCAGTGTCGGCCATGTTGTCTCTGTGTGTGACAGTTTGTCGCCCTTCCCTCTCCTTTCCCTCCCTTTCCCCACACTCCCTTGTCTTGTCTCCGTGGTGTGTGTGTGTGTGTGTGTGTGTATGTGTGTGTGTAAATCCCTCCCCCCCTTCTTCCAAACAACCCCCCCTCCCTCCCCCCCTCCCCCCCCCTTCCCTTACAGATATGTGACAGAGTTTGTGGACCTGGGCAATGTCTCAGCATTGAGAACCTTCAGGGTTCTGCGGGCTCTGAAAACTATATCAGTCATCCCAGGTGAGAGGGCCGGCCAAGCTTGGAGGTCAAAGGCTAAAAGCAACAATAAAAAAACGCTTAAGGCAAAAAACAAAACAAAAAAAAAACGGCCTGTTTTTTTTTCCTGCGCTCCATCTGAGCTCCTCCACTGCCCACATGTCACCGTAGTAACAAGGATGATCACCTCCTTTCTCTGTCTCTACCTTCCTCTCTCTATCCCTTTTTCCTATTTTCTATCTATCTATCTCTCTCTCTCTCGGTCTCTCTCTCTCTCGTGTCTCTCTCTCTTGTGTCTCTCTCTCTCTGTGTCTCTCTCTCTCTGTGTCTCTCTCTATCTCTCTCTCTGTGTCTTTGTCTCTCTCTCTCTCATCCTGCCCTTTCCCAAGGCCGGTAAAAGCGGGAATCTGGGCCAATCCACAGAGATGGAAAGGATTCTTGGCTTTTAGACTCATTCTTCAGTTGCATTTTCCTTAATGGAATGCACCATCCCTTGCCTTGGGATTTTTTTGGTCGATTTTACTTTAATCATTTGTTTTTCTTCTTTTGCATGAGACATTGCAAAAGCCCGTTTTCCTTGGTGTGTGGGTGAGCATTAGTGTGTGGCTAGGGTTCGTCCCTCCTCTCCCTGGTGTCTGTGTGTCTGCATGTCTTGTTAAACCGTGTTGTTATTGGGGATTGTGACGTGGCGAATTATGGTTCGGACAATGCCATGAAACACTTTTAACAAAACACTGTTTAACCATCTCCAGGTTTCATCAACAATCATCCATCGGCAGCTATGCTTATTAGAGATCTGTCACACAACCCTCATCCACTCGTTACATCACACCTCCAACCACACTTTTACTCTGACAAACTGAGGAAGTTCAGTTCATGTTTCGTGCAGATGCAGTACTGCAAGCAACATCATTCTGCATTCGAGCAATTTGCGGATGATTTGGAGTGAAGCGATCGCTGATTGAATGTTTTCAGTCCTGACCTCGTTGAGATGTAGGAGTGCCTCAAATCAGGAATGAAAAACACACGACACCAGGCTGTCTCTGTGTCCACAGACGACACCAGGCTGTCTCTCTGTGTCCACAGACGACACCACGCTGTCTCTGTGTCCACAGACGACACCAGGCTGTCTCTGTGTCCACAGACGACACCAGGCTGTCTCTGTGTCCACAGACGACACCAGGCTGTCTCTGTGTCCACAGACGACACCAGGCTGTCTCTGTGTCCACAGACGACACCAGGCTGTCTCTCTGTCCACAGACGACACCACGCTGTCTCTCTGTCCACAGACGACACCACGCTGTCTCTCTGCGTGGGTGTGGTGGAAAGAGACTCAAACCACATGTAGTCAGTGTCAGCTGTCCAGTAGACGTCACACCATCCCATCTCGGTTCCTGCATGTGACTCAGCAAACATCCAGGAACCACGTTCATGCGTGTCCTCTGCTTGTCCAGCGCTCCGTAGCAGCTCAGCGTTTACACAGTCACACGTGTCTCACATGTAGAAGCGGTAGACTGCTGTCTGTCTGACGCGTGCCCCCCCCCCCCATCCCCCCTCCAGGCCTGAAGACCATCGTGGGTGCTCTGATCCAATCAGTGAAGAAGCTGTCGGACGTCATGATCCTCACCGTGTTCTGCCTCAGTGTCTTCGCTCTGATTGGCCTGCAGCTCTTCATGGGGAACCTGAGGCACAAGTGTGTCCGCATGCCGCGTAACGACACCAATGAGGACCCGTACCTCAACGGCACCATGCTAGACCTCAACGGCACCATGCTGGACCTCAACGGCACCATGCTGGACCTCAACGGGACAGACCTGAACTTCACCAACCCTTTCAACTGGACCGAGTACATCAGCGACGAGAGTAAGAACACAAGCACTCCCTCTTTCTCTCTCTCCCTTCTCTCCTCTCTCCTATATCTCTTCCTCTCTCTTCCTCTTTCACTTCCTCTCTCTCCCTATATCTCTTCCTCTCTCCCTATATCTCTTCCTCTCTCTCCCTATATCTCTTCCTCTCTCTCCCTCTTTCTCTCCCTCTCTCTTCCTCTTTCACTTCCTCTCTCTCCCTATATCTCTTCCTGTCTCTCCCTCTTTGCCTGTTTCGCCCTCTCCCCCTTCTACTGGACGACTACCTCAGCGACCAGAGTAAGCTCCTTCCCCGAGGCTTCTCTTGTGTCTGCGCGCCGTGTGAAAGGCTAAGTAGGGGTTGACTTCTAAGCTGCGGACGTGCTGACTCACATGATCCTGGAGGTGCTGAGTCACATGATCCTGGACGTGCTGAGTCACATGATCCTGGACGTGCTGAGTCACATGATCCTGGAGGTGTTGAGTCACATGATCCTGGACGTGCTGAGTCACATGATCCTGCTGGATATGCGGAGGGGGGTGGGGGGCACACAGGCCCTCCCTGCAGCGACGCAGAAGCGATGGAGAGTGACAGCGATGGCCGGGGGGGGGGGAGGGATCACGCTCAAACAAGGCCTGGTGGGAAAACTGAGCCACAACAATTGCACCATCCCTCCCTCCCTCCCTCCCTCCCTCCTCCTCTCTCTTCCTCCATCCACCCAGCTGTGAGTGTGACACAGACTGAGATTGAGTCACTCTGCCTGCTAGTGGTGTGCTGAGACACAGTCCAGCAGAACGACACAATCTCCTCAGAGACGGAGAGAGAAGGGGGGCCCCCTAGAGAGAGAGGGAGAGAGAGGGAGAGGGAGAGGGAGAGGGAGGGAGGGAGGGAGGGAGGGAGGGGAGGGAGGGAGGGAGAGGGAGGGGAGGGAGGGAGCGGGAGAGGGAGAGGGAGGGATGGAGAGTGTAGGGGAAAGAGATAAAGAGAGGGTGGAGGAGAGGGAGTGAGAGGAAGAGAGAGAGAGAGTGAGAGGAAGAGAAAGGGAGGGAGGGAGGGGAGGGAGGGAGGGAGGGAGGGAGGGAGGGGAAAAAGAAACAGGAAGAGTAAGGATGAGAGGAAGGAGGATGAGATGGACAGAGAAAGAGGAAAGATAAGAAGGTGTAGAATACAGAACAATCACAACGATTGCTAATTGTTAAACTCTGCTGTGTAGTTACTGCCATTAGCCTAGCATGATGCATCTCTTATACTTATCATGCAAATGATACACATCTGAATTAGAATGGAGGGGTGAGTCATCATAGCTGAGAATCTCTTGCTCGCTCTCTCTATCTCTCTCTCTCTCTCTCTCTCTCTCTCTAGCTCTCTCTCTCATTATCTCTCTCGCTCTCTCTGTCTCTATATATTTCTTTCTTAATTTATCTTCCTCTCTCTTGATCTTGATCTCCCTGTATATCATTCTCTCTCTTTTCATCTCCCTCTCTATAAATCTACCTCCCTCTCTATATATCTATCTCTATCTTATCTCTATTTTTATCTATCCTTATCTCTATCTCTATCTCCCTCTCTCTGGATCTCTCTCTCTCTCTCTCTAGTTCTCTTATTCTCTCTCTCCCTCTCTCTGGATCTCTGCTCCTAGCTATGTTGTGAAAGTATTCATGGCTTCCAGCTTAGTTGGCTTTTTGTCCTCCTACTCTGGGCTGTTGGGAGGACAGTGTGTTTCTGTGTGTACCAGTGTGTGTGTGTCAGTGTGTGTGTCAGTGTGTGTGTCAGTGTGTGTGCCAGTGTGTGTGTGTCAGTGTGTGTGTCAGTGTGTGTGTCAGTGTGTGTGCCAGTGTGTGTGTGTCAGTGTGTGTGTCAGTGTGTGTGTCAGTGTGTGTGCCAGTGTGTGTGCCAGTGTGTGTGCCAGTGTGTGTGTCAGTGTGTGTGTCAGTGTGTGTACCTGGTTGGTTGAGGTTGTGTGTGTGTGTGTGTACCTGGTTGGTTGAGGTTGGTTGAGGGGCAGTTCTATGGGCGTATGTGAAGCCCTCTGTGACATGCTTGCGTGTAAAATGGCTATACAAATACATTTGATTTGTACCTGTGTGTACAGTGTGTTCATTTCATCTATGGGAAGCCTGCTCTATCTTCTATGGTAATGCCTAACAGACATGTTGGTTTACTTGTCTTTCTCTTCAATATGTCTCACTGTGGAACCAGAACAATTTACGAGTTGTACTAGCTTGATAATACCAGATGTTAAGCTACCAGTAGATAGTTTGGAAAGCCAGGACCAATTTAACTTACTTTCTTGACTCAGAGCTTGTCTCTCTCCCCCTCTCTTTCTGTCTCCCCCTCTCTCTCCCTCCCCTTTTCAACCTTGTCCTCCCTCTCCTTCTCTCTTCCTCTACCCATCTCTCCCCCCTCCCTCCCTCTCTCTAGGTAATTACTATTACCTCCCGACCCGCAGGGATGCTCTCCTCTGTGGGAACGGCAGTGGTTCTGGGTAAGGCTTGACGTCTTTTATTTATATACTGAAGCCAATTAGAACCGACACTTAGCAAGCAGTTAGCAGCAGATCCTGCCTCTGTCTGCACACCAGGCCTCCAAACAACAAGTCTTTCTGCTTGTGCCAGAACCAAAATGATTGTGATGTTGTTTATGTGCGTCTGGGTGTGTGGACATGTATATGTGTTTATGAGTGTATTTGTTAATATGTGTGTGTGGATATGTCTGGACGTGTGTGTGTGTGCAGGGATTGTCCCGAGGGCTTCAGTTGCATCAAAGCGGGCCGTAACCCTGATTACGGCTACACCAGCTTTGACACGTTCAGCTGGGCCTTCCTGTCGCTGTTCAGGCTAATGACTCAGGACTTCTGGGAAGGCCTCTACCAGCAGGTAGGACCTCCCTGGACCTGCCATCTACTTCCTGTGTGTACTGTGTGTCACCGATACAGCTGAGGTCCTTAGATATGGTTCAGGACAGGAGGCTCCAACCCTGTTCCTGGAGAGTGACCTGCCTGGAGGGTTTCGCTCCAACATTGCTGACAGGCATGTTAGCTCACTAGCTCCTCCCCCCCTGGCAGACAGACAGGCATGTTAGCTCACTAGCTCCTCCCCCCTGGCAGACAGACAGGCATGTTAGCTCACTAGCTCCTCCCCCCTGGCAGACAGACAGGCATGTTAGCTCACTAGCTCCTCCCCCCTGGCAGACAGACAGGCATGTTAGCTCACTAGCTCCTCCCCCCTGGCAGACAGACAGGCATGTTAGCTCACTAGCTCCTCCCCCCTGGCAGACAGACAGGCATGTTGGCTCACTAGCTCCTCCCCCCTGGCAGACAGACAGGCATGTTGGCTCACTGGCTCCTCCCCCCTGGCAGACTCTCCGGGCGGCGGGGAAGCCCTACATGATGTTCTTCGTGCTGGTCATCTTCCTGGGCTCGTTCTACCTGGTGAACCTGATCCTGGCCGTGGTGGCCATGGCGTACGACGAGCAGAACCAGGCCACCATCGAGGAGGCCCTGCAGAAGGAGGAGGAGTTCCAGGCCATGCTGGAGCAGCTCAAACGACAGCAGGAAGAAGCCCAGGTAGGATCAACACAACACGTGGTATTTGTACTGCGCCTTTCCTGCATTCACTGACATGATGGTATGTACCATCATGTACCTTACATACAGGTACGTAAGGTAAGGTGTGGTGGCTTTGACCTCACCTGTACGGTAGCAGAGGAGAGAGAGGAAGTGAGAGATTGAGAGGAAAAAGAGAAAGGAAGAGTTCCCCTGGTTCCCCTCCCCTGGTTCTCCTCCCCTGGTTCTCCTCCCCTGGTTCTCCTCCCCTGGTTCCCCTCCCCTGGTTCTCCTCCCCTGGTTCCCCTCCCCTGGTTCCCCTCCCCTGGTTCCCCTCCCCTGGTTCCCCTCCCCTGGTTCTCCTCCCCTGGTTCTCCTCCCCTGGTTCCCCTCCCCTGGTTCTCCTCCCCTGGTTCCCCTCCCCTGGTTCTCCTCCCCTGGTTCCCCTCCCCTGGTTCCCCTCCCCTGGTTCTCCTCCCCTGGTTCCCCTCCCCTGGTTCTCCTCCCCTGGTTCTCCTCCCCTGGTTCCCCTCCCCTGGTTCCCCTCCCCTGGTTCCCCTCCCCTGGTTCTCCTCCCCTGGTTCTCCTCCCCTGGTTCTCCTCCCCTGGTTCCCCTCCCCTGGTTCCCCTCCCCTGGTTCTCCTCCCCTGGTTCTCCTCCCCTGGTTCCCCTCCCCTGGTTCTCCTCCCCTGGTTCCCCTCCCCTGGTTCTCCTCCCCTGGTTCCCCTCCCCTGGTTCCCCTCCCCTGGTTCTCCTCCCTGGTTCCCCTCCCCTGGTTCTCCTCCCCTGGTTCTCCTCCCCTGGTTCCCCTCCCCTGGTTCCCTCCCCTGGTTCCCCTCCCCTGGTTCTCCTCCCCTGGTTCTCCTCCCCTGGTTCTCCTCCCCTGGTTCTCCTCCCCTGGTTCCCCTGCCCTGGTTCCCCTCCCCTGGTTCCCCTCCCCTGGTTCTCCTCCCCTGGTTCCCCTCCCCTGGTTCTCCTCCCCTGGTTCCCCTCCCCTGGTTCCCCTCCCCTGGTTCCCCTCCCCTGGTTCCCCTCCCCTGGTTCCCCTCCCCTGGTTCTCCTCCCCTGGTTCCCCTCCCCTGGTTCCCCTCCCCTGGTTCCCCTCCCCTGGTTCTCCTCCCCTGGTTCTCCTCCCCTGGTTCCCCTCCCCTGGTTCTCCTCCCCTGGTTCCCCTCCCCTGGTTCTCCTCCCCTGGTTCCCCTCCCCTGGTTCTCCTCCCCTGGTTCCCCTCCCCTGGTTCTCCTCCCCTGGTTCTCCTCCCCTGGTTCCCCTCCCCTGGTTCCCCTCCCCTGGTTCCCCTCCCCTGGTTCTCCTCCCCTGGTTCTCCTCCCCTGGTTCTCCTCCCCTGGTTCCCCTGCCCTGGTTCCCCTCCCCTGGTTCTCCTCCCCTGGTTCCCCTCCCCTGGTTCCCCTCCCCTGGTTCCCCTCCCCTGGTTCTCCTCTCCTGGTTCCCCTAGCCTGGCTCCTCTCCTGATTTAAAGCAGATAAGGGTACAGGGAGAAAGGGTGCCGTCCATTACTATGGAAACAGGAGGTGCAGGAGAGACAGGAGAGAGAGAGAGCAGGAAGGGTAAACATAGAGATAATGGCTTCCCTGCCAGAGAGCAGATCTGGTACTGATCCTGCATGCTCATCCTGCAGCAGTACTACATGTTGAATAGTAAGGCATCTTGCTACCTTTAGCCATTTTGAAATGTCTATAATGAAATGTCTCTTATGTACCTCAAGGTGCATTAAACGTCAGTCAAAACACTACCCCCCCCTCAGCATCGTGTTTGAAAATGATTATGTGTCTAGTGTTGCTAGACTAGGCTCTGCTCTGTCCAACTAACAACCCCTCCCGCCGTCCAAGACTGGCGCCGGTTGCCTTGACAACCGTGTCTATGCTCTGGTTGGCCGACAGGTTGCCGCGGCAGCAGCCACGGAGAGCGGAGAGTACAGCGGGAGAGGGGGCCAATCAGAATCGTCCTCCGGGACCTCGAAGCTCAGCTCTAAAAGCGCCAAGGAGAGACGCAACCGGCGCCGGAAGAGGAAGCAGAGGGAGGAGGAGGAGGAGGAGAGGGGTGTCCGCGACAAGTTCCACAAGTCCGAGTCGGAGGACAGCATCAAGAGATCCTTCCGCTTCTCTATCGATGCCAACCGGCTGTCGTACGAGAAGAGGTGCTCCTCTCCCAACCAGGTGAGAAGTTTCATGGTGAGGTGTCATGATCGACACCTCGAGAGATGCCCTCCTGTAGGGTTATAATCTAACCCTGCTCCTGGAGAGATGCCCTCCTGTAGGGTTATAATCTAACCCTGCTCCTGGAGAGATGCCCTCCTGTAGGGTTATAATCTAACCCTGCTCCTGGAGAGATGCCCTCCTGTAGGGTTATAATCTAACCCTGCTCCTGGAGAGATGCCCTCCTGTAGGGTTATAATCTAACCCTGCTCCTGGAGAGATGCCCTCCTGTAGGGTTATAATCTAACCCTGCTCCTGGAGAGATACCCTCCTGTAGGGTTATAATCTAACCCTGCTCCTGGAGAGATGCCCTCCTGTAGGGTTATAATCTAACCCTGCTCCTGGAGAGATACCCTCCTGTAAACTTTTTGCTCTTATTGATCAACACCATTATCCCCATCATCTTTACACATCATCATAATCATTATGAGTACGCCTCCTCATTTGCCCCCTTTCCCCATTAACCCTCCACCCCTCCTCTCAACTCTTCCTCTCTCCTGTCTCCTCCCTTTCTCCCCTCTCTCTCCTCTCTCTCCTCTCTCCCCTCTCTCCCCTCTCTCCCCTCTCTCTCCCCTCTCTCTCCTCTGTCTCTCCTCTCTCTCTCCTCTCTCTCCTCTGTCTCTCCTCTCTCTCCCCTCTCTCCTCCAGTCTCTCCTCAGTATCCGAGGCTCTCTCTTCTCTCCTCGGAGGAACAGCCGCGCCAGCCTCTTCAGCTTCCGGGGCCGTGCCCGCGACGTGGGCTCCGAGAACGACTTTGCCGACGACGAGCACAGCACCTTCGAGGACAGCGACAGCCGGCGGGGGTCTCTGTTCGTGCCGCGGCGCTCTGAGCGGCGCTGCAGCACCGTGAGCCAGACCAGCCTGGCCGCTCCCAGGATCCTGCTCCCCGCCAACGGGAAGATGCACTGCGCCGTGGACTGTAACGGGGTGGTGTCCCTGGTGGGGGGCATCTCCGTGCCCACCTCGCCTGTCGGCCTCCTGCTGCCTGAGGTGAGCCGGTCTGCTCCATCACGCCTTCTATACTGGAAAGGAACGGCCTGTGTTTCTAGTACTGTAGGCCTGTGTTTCTAGTACTGTAGGCCTGTGTTTCTAATACTGTAGGCCTGTGTTTCTAGTACTTTAGGCCTGTGTTTCTAGTACTGTAGGCCTGTGTTTCTAGTACTGTAGGCCTGTGTTTCTAGTACTGTAGGCCTGTGTTTCTAGTACTGTAGGCCTGTGTTTCTAGTACTTTAGGCCTGTGTTTCTAGTACTGTAGGCCTGTGTTTCTAGTACTGTAGGCCTGTGTTTCTAATACTGTAGGCCTGTGTTTCTAATACTGTAGGCCTGTGTTTCTAGTACTTTAGGCCTGTGTTTCTAATACTGTAGGCCTGTGTTTCTAATACTGTAGGCCTGTGTTTCTAATACTTTAGGCCTGTGTTTCTAATACTTTAGGCCTGTGTTTCTAGTACTTCAGGCCTGTGTTTCTAGTACTTTAGGCCTGTGTTTCTAATACTTTAGGCCTGTGTTTCTAGTATTTCAGGCCTGTGTTTCTAGTACTGTAGACCTGTGTTTCTAGTACTTTAGGCCTGTGTTCCTGTTTCTCAGGGGACGACCACTGACACGGACCTGAAGAGACGGCGCTCGCGTCAGCCCTGCATGGACTACCTGGAGGAGCCAGGAGTGCGCCAGAGGGCCATGAGCATAGCCAGCATCCTCACCAACACCATGGAGGGTACGCCTCAACAAGCTCTCCCTCCCTCTCTTCCTCCCTCCCTCTCTCTCTCTCTCTCTTCCTCCCTCTCTCTCTCTCTCTCCTCTCTCTCTCTCTCTCTCTCTCTCTTCTCCCTCTCTCTCTCCTCCCTCCCTCTCTCTGCTCTTTCCTCTCTCTCTCTCTCTGCTCTCTTCCTCTCTCTCTCTCTCTCTCTCTCTCTCTCTCTCTCTCCTCCTTCCTATATCTCTCCCTCTCTCTTTCTCTCTCCCTCCTTCTCTCACTCTCTTCCTCCCAATCTCTCTCCCTCTTCGCTTTCTTACTTTCTATCTCTCTCTCCTAAAGGAGAACATCACTGTTCTCTCTATCCTCTCTCTCTTTATATCACCATGACATGTACAGTGTTTCATTACCTTCCTTTTACTGTGTGTATGTGTGTGTATGTGTGTGTGTGTGTGTATAAATGGATCTCTCCTGATCAGAGCTGGAGGAGTCCAGACAGAAGTGTCCTCCTTGCTGGTACAAGTTTGCCAACACGTACCTGATCTGGGACTGCTGTCCCCAGTGGCTGAAGGTCAAGGAGATCGTGAACATGGTGGTCATGGACCCGTTTGTGGACCTGGCCATCACCATCTGCATCGTGCTCAACACCCTGTTCATGGCCATGGAGCACTACCCCATGACCAAGGAGTTCAACGACGTGCTGTCCGTGGGGAACCTGGTGAGCGGGAGGCAGATTCCACCTCTGCTGCTTTTTTTTCTTCTTCTGAAATTTACGGCGCCAATTCAGAGGCTACACATCGAGACAATGACACGAATCTCTGTGTCTGTTCACGCAGGTGTTCACGGGCATCTTCACGGCTGAAATGTGCTTCAAGATCATCGCTCTGGATCCCTATTACTACTTCCAGGAGGGTTGGAACATATTTGACGGCATCATCGTCAGCTTGAGCCTGATGGAGCTGGGCCTGGCCAACGTGGAGGGGCTGTCCGTGCTGAGGTCCTTCCGCCTGGTGAGTGCCCTGGAACATCCCCTCGTTACACTTCCTAAAGGCTCCTAGGGTCTAATGATGGATATCAGGTTTTCCACATGATGTCCAGAGAAGCCTATTGGCCGGTAGGTTTGGTACGTGTGTGTGTCATGGCCGGTTACAATCAGAATCTAAAACTGGAAATCTGAACCGTGGTATCTCTCTCTCTCTCTCTCTCTCTCTCTCTCTCTCTCTCTCTCTCTCTCTCTCTCTCTCTCTCTCTCTCTGTCTCTGTCTCTCTCTGTCTCTCTCTGTCTCTCTCTCTCTCTGTCTCTCTCTCTCTCTCTCTCTCTCTCTTGTTTTCTCCTCAGCTCAGAGTGTTCAAGCTGGCTAAGTCGTGGCCCACCCTCAACATGCTGATCAAGATCATCGGGAACTCGGTGGGCGCCCTGGGCAACCTGACCCTGGTCCTGGCCATCATCGTGTTCATCTTCGCCGTGGTGGGCATGCAGCTGTTTGGGAAGAGCTACAGGGACTGTGTGTGTAAGATCGCCGACAACTGCAAGCTGCCTCGCTGGCACATGCACGACTTCTTCCACTCGTTCCTGATCGTGTTCCGGGTGCTGTGCGGGGAGTGGATCGAGACCATGTGGGACTGCATGGAGGTGGCCGGCCAGGGCATGTGTCTGATCGTCTTCATGATGGTCATGGTCATCGGCAACCTGGTGGTGAGAAGGAGTAGAGCTGTGGTTGGATAGAAGTGTTGGTTAGTTTAGTGTTTATGCTCAACTCGTCTCTTCTGCCTCCCGTCTCCTCCTCCTCCTCCTCCCTCTTCTCCTCTTCCTCCTCCTTCCTCTTCTCCTCCTCCTCCTCCTCCTCTCCTCTTCCTCCCTCTTCTCCTCTTCCTCCCTCTCCTCCTCCTCCTCCTCCTCCTCCCTCTTCTCCTCCTCCCTCTTCTCCTCCTCCTCCTCCTCCTCCCTCTTCTCCTCCTCCTCCCCCAACTCCTCCTCCACCCTCTTCTCCTCCTCCTCCTCCTCCTCCTCCCTCTTCTCCTCCTCTCCTCCTCCTCCCTCTTCTCCACTTCCTCCTCCTCTCTCTCTCCAGGTCCTCAACCTGTTCCTAGCCTTGCTGCTCAGCAGTTTTAGTGCTGACAACCTGGCCGCCACCGACGACGACAGCGAGATGAACAACCTGCAGATCGCCGTGGGCCGCATGGGCCGCGGCTTCGCCTTCATCAAGTCCGCGCTGCGCCACTTCCTCCAGAGCCTGTGTTTCGGCGGCGCGGGGAAAGGGGGCTCCGCCGAGGAGAGCAAGCCCCTGGACGAGCTCCACCACAGCAACGGCAAGGGCAACTGCATCTCCAACCACACCACTGTGGAGATCACCAAGGAGCCCGCCGCTTACCTCAAGGAGGGTAACGGGCGTCCTGGAGGGGGCCTGGGGCTCGGGGGGGTGGTCGGGGGAGACGGCTCAGGGATGGAGAAGTTCCCCCTGGAGGAGTGCGACTACATGTCGTTCATCCACAACCCCAGCCTGACGGTGACGGTGCCCATCGCCGTGGGCGAGTCGGACTTTGAGAACCTGAACACGGAGGAGTTCAGCAGCGACTCGTCAGACGTGGAGGGCAGCAGAGAGGTAAGGGAGAGGAGGATCGTCTGTCGCCAGGGGTCGGTCTGCTGCGTCTCCATGTCCACACCAGCACACTCCTGAGCACCTTGAGCTGCTTCCTGCTTCCTGTCTGAGCAGTGTGCTGGTGTGGGAGTGTGGAGTGCTGCAGGGGCGACTGTTCCATCACGGGACAACCCTGTTTCAGCTAACTGTGTGCAGCTAGGAATCGTCATTGTATTTGTACTCCGTTGAAGGTTAGAAATAGTTGCTCAAAGCCCTCGGCATCAAAATGTTGAGGGGCAATAATGTCAGAATAAGTGTGAATTTCCTGTGGCCGAAGGGGGTCTGTGTGTAGTGTGGTAGACTGAGCAGAGCATCCACCAAATTGCCTTGGATATTACATATGCCAGTTCAGAAAATTGCTCAGTTTAGCGTCATTGCCTTAGGTAAATGGAAGACTGTTGTGTGTGTGTATTTCTGGATTCCTTTATGTTGTGTTTTTCCAGTATGTGTGTGTGTGTCTGTATGTCTGTGTATGTCTGTGTGTGTTTGCATGGAAACATTTAGTCCATAAGCAAGACACCATATTCTAGCAAATATCAAGTATTCAGTTACACATTTAAAATATTCTTCATTTCTTGCTGAACCAGAAGCCCAGTATATTATTTGAGACTTATAAAATGAGTGTTATACACTCTCATAGCTCACACCAAAGCAAGAGACGCTTGGCCTGTTTAACTTAGACTTTTATAGTTACGATTTCTTCACCCAGACCAGTAACCTAGACTATACCCCTTTCTTGGTATTAATAATATTCTTATACATGTATGTATATATATGATCATTTCAGTGTGAGAGAATTAATACACTTTAACCGTTTCCATAATTCAGTAATGAAGCATCTTTTCCCGTCCGGCTGATGATGATGACAGCGATATCGCCCACCTTTGAAACATTAGCTCCATTGGCAACCTTTAATTTGGCATGCTTGCGAGGGCTTTGAGAGAACATTCTGGGCCACCCCTTGTGATGCCAGCCTGGCAGTATGGGCGTGCAGCCAGATGATTTGTAGACCCCAGCTGCAGCTATTTGTGGTCTTGGTACCACATTCTCCAAATATGGATCTGAGTCAGACAGGGAAGAGTCTCACAGCTGAACACGTTCCTGCCCTGAGGCAAGACTTTGGGGAGATCTGTTGCGTGTGTGTGTGTGTGCGTGAGTGTGTTTGTTTATATTTCTGCGTGATGTACTCGTCTCAGATTCTAAACCCCACCTACAGATGCCACAGAACTGTCTTGAAGTGTAAATCTGAAATGAAAGTCGTTTTTTTTTTCTCCATCTGTGACTAACCTGTTGCCCCTCTGCCTTAAGGCTGATGAATGAAAGCAGACGGGCGCTTGTGTGATTCTGAGCACCACTGACCTTCTCTAACCCCTCGTTTGTTGTTGCAGCCTTGTCTCAGACGTTCTCAAGGTTTTCAGTGAGAGAGGAAACTTGTAAGACCACTTTATTGTACCATAGCACTAACCATGAGGACTGCCTGTGCTATTTACAGACTACAACACTTATGTTCTTCATTACGGATTGCCTTTTTTTACCCCTTCGTTCTCATGCCTGACCTGCCCTCTGTACCCCCCCCCCCCCCTTGCACTACAACAACTCAGTACAGTAGTTCCTATCACCCTTTCCCCTGCCCCTACCCATCATGATTTTTCTCAAAACATCAGGCTGTTTTGCAGTTCAAACCCCATTAGGAATGAGCAACACCACCTCTTCATTGATAAACGAAAACTCATCCGACATGTTTTTTGCATTTGATTTCTATGCTTGGTTTTGATTGGTTTGAGACTTGATTGGCTTCCGACACCGTGGAGCTTGAGTCTGAAGGAGGACATGAGGAGGGGGAGGAGAGACGAGGGGAGATGGAGAGATGAATTTTGCTGTAGCTGGTCAAAATTCATTGGACCGGTCCATAATCCATGCATACACTCGAAACATACCTTTCCTGTGGATATGATCGATAGTAGTAGGATGAAAGGGATTTTCCTAAATCTGTTCAAGTAGATTTGATTTATAGAACAAGCTATAAGTCCATTAGAGACTTTGGTTCTTCCTTTAACTTGCCAAATGAACCAGGGAAAGTCCACCTCCCTTGATAGAGTCCAGTCTGGCAGGGAGAACCTGAAGGCCCTAGCTGCTGAAGATGACCCTCACATGAGGTGCACCTTGAAGCCCTCACCCTAGTGAGGGACTCTGTCTTATGTGTTATTGTTTTTGAGCCCCCAGCAGTGGAGCTGGTGCATATTGTCCTCCACGCTTAAGGGAACCGTGTTCCACAGTTAGAACAAGCACGCCAATTACATATTACCTTACCGGAGTTGGATCCACCTCAGTCTCCATACGGTGTTTACCCTGAGTGGAGGAAAGAGGGGGACAGAGAGAGAGAGAGAGATGGGGTGGAGGGGTGGAGAGAAGAAGCCAGAGAGAGACAGTGAGTGTGAGCTCAGGGTCAGAGGGAGGTAGATCTGGAGGATGAGGAGGAGGAGAGTGGTGTCAGGGGGAGGTAGATCTGGAGGATGAGGAGGAGGAGAGTGGTGTCAGGGGGAGGTAGATCTGGAGGATGAGGAGGAGGAGGAGCATCCTGGAACAGTGTGTATCTTGTGAGCAGCATGCTTTCATCCTTCTCATGCCCTGTTAGCTGGGTCCCACGGCGACCAGTCCCACGGCGACCAGCTCTGATGCACTGTTAGGAGGACATGTTTCTGTAACTTACCTTTCTCAGACCCCAAAACACACACAGTGTTTCTGTCCGACACACACAGGCAGAGAAGCCACGTTCCCCACTACAAGAACGCGCTTCTATGCAGATAACATCTTAATATACACTGCAGAGAAATTGAGAATTTATCAAATACATTTGTTTTTCCTGTTGATTTTTACGTAGTTTATGGTCTGCATTGCATTTTTCGTCGATAGGGACGCTGTACCGGCATATGAGATCTCGAATCTCAAACCAAAGTGATCTTCACTCAAAATTCTAACCTGAGGGAATCTTGACCTGTCCAGCCTCCAATGAAATGATCCCAGTGTTGGAGGACTTTATCTGGCTCGGACGGCCATGTTTGTTCTTAGTGGGAGCATGAGCTCTCTGTATTATGACCACATCTGACCACATGCTGTCTTAAAAACAGTGCACAGTACTGAGTTTTGCTGGTAAGCTAATGTGGTTAGCCGTCTATTTCAACATCAACCAAACAAACTAAACAAGAAGAAGCTTTTAAACACATGGAAGTATGTGTTTTCATGTCATTGAGGAAAATGTTCAGTGTTTTGTGAGGTAGGGCTGGGGGGGGGGTGAGGGTGGGGTTATGTATTTGATGAATACTTTTTGGAAACGGGGGGACAATTAAGTCAATGCTTTGGAGCAATCCTGGGTCATTTTTCAGTGGACATGAAAATACTCCGGCACACCCTCTGCTTGGTCCGAACTCAGGCTTGAATTGAAAATGCACTGGAATACTGCATGCCCCCTCGAGCTGAGGCTCATCAAACGTACCCACAGAGCATTTCGGCAGCACCAACCTCTCCCTTGTGACATGTGTTGCCTTTTGAAGCCACATGGTCTGATTGGAGCTCAAACTCACAGCAAAGCCTGTAGGTACTTTTGATCAAAGCTGCATGTAATGATGATGATTTTGATGATGGATGACAATGGTGAACGTGATCTTGAGAGTCCCTCTACGAGCTTCTGTGTGGCCCAGTGAAGGTCAAAGCTCCAGACTAAGGTGACACTAAGACACTTCAGGCTGTTCCCACACTGGGCTCGGAATGGGGGCTCCTGCACTCAGGTGAAGAGGAGGACTGGGCTCTGTGTGGTTGGATACGGAGGTTGCCTGGTAACCCCCCTCCCTGTCTCCCCGTCCCTCTCCACCCCCACCTGCAGAAGCTAGCGGAGCCCACTCACCTCAGCTCCTCTGAGGGCAGCACGGTGGACATACGACCTCCTGGAGACGGAGGGGAGTCCATAGAGCTGGAGCCAGAGGAGTCCCTGGACCCGGAGGCCTGCTTCACCGAGGGTGAGAGGGAGGGATAGGGGAGGGGAGGGAGAAGAGGGATGGGGGGAGGGAGGGAGGACGAGAAGGAGGCGTTCAGGGAAATATGATGGCAGGTGAAAAAGGAAGGTTAGGTTAGGTTTGGGTTAGGTTTGGGTTAGGTTTGGGTTAGGTGTGTGTGTGAGTCAGGGTGGTGGGTAAAGAGGTTTGGGCCCGAGGTGAGAGGCTTGAAGGGAAAGTGACAGAGGAGAGGTGAGATGTCAGCTAAATGGTGGAAGGGTGAAAGACGGAGAGAGAGAGAAGTGTGTCAATCGCAAGACATATCTATCGATCTTCAACACTTTGAACTTGGAGTAGAGGGGACTCAAAAGTCAGACAAAACACAACACTGTCCACTTTATTTTCTTTCTTTCATTCTTTGCTCTCCCTCCCTCTCTCTTTTCATGTCTCCCCTCTCTCTCCCCTTCTCTCTCCCCTCTCTCCCTTCTCTCTCCCAGGGTGTGTGAGCAGGTTCCAGTGCTGTCAGGTGAATATAGAGGAGGGCAGGTGGAAGATGTGGTGGAATCTAAGAAAGACCTGCTTCATAATCGTGGAACACAACTGGTTTGAAACCTTCATCATCTTCATGATTCTGCTTAGCAGTGGAGCCCTGGTGAGTGTAGTGTGTGTGTGTGTGTGTGTGTGAGGGGGGTCTATGTGTGTGTTTATATATGAGTGGATTCGTTTTGTCTTTCTTTTTACATATCTAGGTATGGATGAGTGCATATTAAGAGTGTGAGCGAGTTTATATAATCACACTCCCTCGCAACGTGAAAATGTTTCCTCTTTCCTGTCTCTAGGCGTTTGAAGACATCTACATCGAACAGAGGAAGAACATTAAGACCGTTCTGGAGTTTGCTGATAAAGTGTTCACCTATATCTTCATCTTGGAGATGCTGCTCAAATGGGTGGCCTACGGATTTGTCAAATACTTCACTAACGCCTGGTGCTGTCTCGACTTCCTCATAGTAGACGTATGTATATCAACGGGAACGTTCACTGACCTTTCTGGGCATGATTGTTCTTGTCTGCCGCAATGGAACCAATGAGCTGTTTCCAAACATCCCAACCCCGCCCACCTGACACTCTTAAGCAGACTAGACCAAAACTATGAAGCTACTGAGAATGTTTTGTTTTACTACACAGGTCTGGTAAACGGTATTAAACGAGTGTGTGGACTGCAGAAGACTGTTGGGTTTCCTTCCTCTCTTGTCTCTCTCTCTCTCTCTCTCTCTATTTCTCTCTCTCTCTCTGTCTCCCTCTCTCTCTCTCTCTCTCTCTCTCTCTCTCTCTCTCTCTCTCTCTCTCTCTGTGACGGTCTCCTCTGACCCTGCTTGTCTCTCTCTCTCTCTCTCTCTCTCTCTCTCTCTCTCTCTCTCTCTGTGACGGTCTCCTCTGACCCTGCTTGTCTCTCTCTCTCAGGTGTCTCTGGTGAGTCTTGTAGCCAACGCCCTGGGCTACTCGGAGCTGACTGCCATCAAGTCCCTGCGAACGCTGCGTGCCTTGCGGCCACTCAGGGCCCTGTCACGGTTCGAGGGGATGAGGGTAAGGGTCACGGTTCGAGGGGATGAGGGTAAGGGTCGCTGTCACGGTTCGAGGGGATGAGGGTAAGGGTCGCTGTCACCGTTCGAGGGGATGAGGGTAAGGGTCGCTGTCACCGTTCGAGGGGATGAGGGTAAGGGTCGCGGGCGGACTGAGCATCTTGCTGCCATTTTGTTATGGAGAGGGAAACTCAAAGTAGCACGATGCATATTTATAGTTTCTTGTCAGGTGCGGTTTGTCATAGGTAAGACGAAATGTCACAACTGAACATTATTCTTATTTTGTAAGTCGGTGGAGGTTTTGTAGGTCATGGTTAATGTTTGACATTCTGCTGTGGTCTGACCAAGGGAATCAACGATGAGCAGTGATGTCCTCTCTTTACGGAACGCTTGCTTGTGTCACAGTAGAGCTAGACTTCTAGAAATGTCTCTCTGTTTCTGTGGTAGATCTTAACTTCTCTGCATGACCTGTTCCACATCCTGGCGGTTGGACTTATGTGTTTCTCTGATATGTTTGTGGATGTTGCTTGTGGTTTTGCCTTTGTAATTTTCTTTGTTTTGTGTCTTTTTCATTTGCAGTAATCAAATGTTGTGCCATCATCCTGCCTCTCTAAGGTTTTTTTTCTGTTTTCCTTTTTTCCCTGTCAGAAATGATCTGTCGCACAGCCTCTCGCTCCTTCCCTCTTCTAGAACATAGTCGCTTCCTTACGCTGGAAGAGTTGTGTCTGTAGTTTCTAATGTACTGAAGATCACTTTAAAAAATGTTTTATGTTAAGCCAATAATAGTTTGCTATTTATATTGTTGTGTTTTTCAAACCTTGCCCAAAGAGAATATCCTTGTCAGTGCTACATACTCTCCCTGTTAGTCTCAGTCTTAGTAATTCAGTGATCTATAAGGCTTCCCAAAGCATATGTGGTTCTGAACGTTCATTAGATCTAGCTACAAGAGTTCTGTTCAGACTAGACGTGATTCGTCTCTCAAGCAGAGCAAACACCTTCCTGCGTTCCCTCTCTGAACCCCAAACTGTCTCCCGTCAGTCCTGCGTTCCCCCGGTAACACGTCCCTCAAAGAGACCTAACCCGGCTCCGTGTGGTGTGATTGGCCGCAGGTGGTTGTGAACGCTCTGCTGGGAGCCATCCCCTCCATCATGAACGTGCTGCTGGTGTGCCTGATCTTCTGGCTCATCTTCAGCATCATGGGGGTCAACCTGTTCGCTGGGAAGTACTACTACTGTGTGAACACCACCAACGACGAGACCATCCCCGTCAGCGTGGTCAACAACAAGAGCGAGTGTCTGGCTCTGGTCAACGACAGCGCCCGCTGGAAGAACGTCAAGATCAACTTCGACAACGTGGGGGCGGGCTACCTAGCCCTGCTGCAGGTGGTGAGAGTGTTTCCGTACTTGGGGAGGACAGCGCTGGTCAAAGGAAGGCAGCAGTGTTTGAAGGGTAAAAGCATGAGGGCAGGTGGCATTATACATGGGAGTCCAAACGAGGCAAAACGAGGCAAATCTCTCCTCCCCCTGATTTAAAAAGAAATGACTAAATGAGCAGTCGCATCTTCAGTTGGTAAAGAGAGATGTGAGCTTTGGGAGGATAGTTCTGGTTACAGGAAGTACAGGGGTGTAGGTTTCATTAACATGTCATTACATTCTTAATTAGGAACCGTGTTGACAGGGATGTAACGTTAGAGTTGGAACACGTATCGCTGCCTTAGAAACAGCAGAGATGCTGCAGGCACAGGGGAAACGATTGGGTTGTGCTGTTGTGTGATTGAAGAAAAGGCTGTCAACCATCTACCAAAATAACCCCCCTTCAGCAGGAGGGGCAGAACCTGACCTGCAGAGAAGGCAGTTGACGTCTAATCACTTGAGAGAAACCCCCCCTGAACTCTTTCTCTTTTTCTGGCCCAGGCAACGTTTAAAGGCTGGATGGACATAATGTACGCAGCTGTGGACTCCCGCAACGTAAGAACCTTTCTTTGGCTTTAGAGCTGGAAAATGACACACCGTACACGGGACAAAGCTTTTGTAATATCTAGGTTTTGGAATGATCTTCCTTTTCAGTATGCATGTTGTTGGAGCCAGACTGCTGCAGGTTTGATGTCTGTGTGTTGGTCTCTGGTGTTTCAGGTGGAGGACCAGCCGGAGTATGAAGTCAACCTCTACATGTATCTGTACTTTGTGATCTTCATCATCTTCGGCTCCTTCTTCACCCTCAACCTCTTCATCGGCGTGATCATCGACAACTTCAACCAGCAGAAGAAAAAGATGAGTCAGGATTCTACACCTGTCGCCCCCGCCTCGATCACACATCTGGAGTTCCTGTGGGACTCCCACTAGCTCTGAGGCAGAGTGACCACACGGCTCTTAGAAGAGCCGTGTGGTTAGCTAACTGAAATGAAACACGTAGGGTAGAATGTGCCTGCTTGCAGAAGGAAGAGGCGCTGCTGTGTCGGTCTGCGGGCCTTTCCAGACGTCTGTGCTGAGGCAGGGAACAGTCATCAGCTGGGACAGTACTGAGGCAGGGAACAGTCATCAGCTGGGACAGTACTGAGGCAGGGAACAGTCATCAGCTGGGACAGTACTGAGGCAGGGAACAGTCATCAGCTGTGGCAGTACTGAGGCACGGAACACTCATCAGCTGTGGCAGTACTGAGGCAGCAGGGAACACTCATCAGCTGTGGCAGTGTGTTTAGAAAACCTGCTGCTGACAGAGATTATACTGAATACAGCAGACACATGAGTCACCAAGCAACACCCTGCACACACACACACACACACACCCTCCAGCTCTCTCTCACCCTCCCCCCCCACACACACACACCCTCCAGCTCTCTCTCTCTCTCTCTCACCCCCCCCACACACACACACACACACACACACACACAGCTAACTCAGTTAATGTGTTCTGGAAGTGTGCCTTTAATTCAAACAGGAGCTAAACTGTATGCAAGGCAGTTCCTCTGACACCCTCTGCCTCCAGAGGGGTGGAGCAGACAGAGAGGGCAGGAGGAAGAGGCAGGTTAGGGGAGGAGGAGAAGGGGAGGAAGGGAAGGAAGGAAGGAGAGAAGGAGAGAGAAGCTTGGAGCCACAAGCTTCTGTACATTAATGTGTGTTAGCAGGTCTGTGTGTGTTCAGCCTCGAGCTGGCCACAGATGGGTGTCATCTCTACTTATCCATCTAGCAATGCATCATATATCCACCAGGCACACTCACACACTCACACACACACACTCACACACACACACTCACACACATTTGAAACTCCAGGACACCAACTGTGGGAGTGTAGGGTTTCACAGTGATCGTGTAGACGACATTCTAACGGCCAGGACCGAGTGTCTGGTCAAAACCAGAATGAGTAATCACACCATATTAACCCTTCCTGGATGCTTATGTCATCAGGGCGTGTTAGCGACGGTGATTGTCATGAGAGCGTTTGACTGACTGTTAGCGACGGTGATTGTAACCAAGGTTTCTGTTGCGCCCTTCACTTTGGAGGTCAGGACATCTTCATGACGGAGGAACAGAAGAAGTACTACAATGCCATGAAGAAGCTGGGCTCCAAGAAGCCCCAGAAGCCCATCCCCAGACCCACGGTACGAGGACATTCCTTTTTAAACAACTAAACCCCGTTTCTCAGACACTGAGCCTAGCCGAGGGCTAGCCAGTCATCGTCCTAATCATCTCCGATGATAAGGTTTAGGTCTAGTACTTAACATACTCCATATGGGAAAACCCAGAGGGTATATGTCAATCTATAGCTTGAAAATAACGTAATATTGTTTTCTATTCTGGGGCCTGTATGTCGATGCATATATTGTGAAATGATTTGCTGCATTAGCGTGTCTGGGCCTGCTCTGTTAGTTCTCTTCTTCTGCGTAAACCACAGGAAGCTTTTGTTTGTGTTTTCCAGATTGTGTACAACCTAAGTCTGATGCCACAGGTCCATAGACTAGATTATAAAGACGTGCAAAGATCCAACAAGGTTTCTTTCATTTGATGTGTCTCATGACTCATGACAACATGTTGATTCTGTCCCTGTTTGTCCTCCTCCAGAACGTGTTTCAAGGCTGTGTTTTTGACTTCATCACAAAGCAAGCCTTTGATATCGTCATCATGATCCTCATCTGCCTTAACATGGTCACCATGATGGTAGAGACGGACGACCAGACTGAAGATATGGACAATATCCTCTACTGGATAAACCTGGTCTTCATAGTTCTGTTCACGGGCGAATGTGTGCTGAAAATGATCTCTCTACGTCATTACTACTTCACTATTGGCTGGAATGTATTCGACTTTGTGGTTATAATTCTATCCATTGTAGGTAAGAACATAAACAACGATTACATTTGAAACAATGTCATTTCCAAATATATTTGTATTTTCTAAATGAATACTTGACTACCGATGCAGTGGTCCCAGGTTCAAATCCCCCCTCTGTGTGTCAAAATGAATATGTCATGTTACACTATATGTGGCTAATTTATGTATTTGTTTGTCCTTTCAGGCATGTTTTTATCAGAAATGATAGAGAAGTACTTTGTGTCTCCAACGTTGTTCCGGGTCATCCGTCTGGCTCGGATCGGTCGCATCCTCCGTCTCATCAAAGGAGCCAAGGGCATCCGGACGCTTCTATTTGCCTTGATGATGTCACTTCCTGCCTTGTTCAACATCGGCCTCCTGCTTTTCCTGGTCATGTTCATCTACGCCATCTTCGGCATGTCCAACTTCGCCTACGTCAAACGGGAGGCGGGCATCGACGACATGTTCAACTTCGAGACGTTCGGCAACAGCATGATCTGCCTGTTCCAGATCACCACCTCCGCCGGCTGGGACAGCCTGCTGGCTCCCATCCTGAACAAGCGGGAGCCGGACTGCGACAGTCAGATGGAGCACCCCGGCAACCTGTACAAGGGGAACTGTGGCAACCCCTCGGTGGCCATCTTCTTCTTCGTCAGCTACATCATCATCTGCTTCCTCATCGTGGTCAACATGTACATCGCCGTCATCCTGGAGAACTTCAGCGTGGCGACCGAGGAGAGCGCCGAGCCCCTCAGCGAGGACGACTTTGAGATGTTCTACGAGGTGTGGGAGCGCTTCGACCCCGACGCCACGCAGTTCATGGAGTACGGCAAGCTGTCGGACTTTGCGGACGCCCTGGACCCTCCGCTGCGCATGGCCAAGCCCAACAAGATCCAGCTGATCTCCATGGACCTGCCCATGGTGAGCGGCGAGAGGATCCACTGCCTGGACATCCTGTTCGCCTTCACCAAGCGCGTCCTGGGCGAGGGCGGAGAGATGGACGTGCTCCGCGGGCAGATGGAGGAGCGCTTCATGGCGTCCAACCCCTCCAAGGTGTCCTACGAGCCCATCACCACCACGCTGCGACGCAAGCAGGAGGACATGTCGGCCATCGTCATCCAGAGGAACTTCCGGAGCTACCTGCTCCGTCGCACCATCAAGAAAGCCTCCATCCTTTACAGGGAGCAGCAGCGTGACGGCCTGCAGGACCTGGAGAAGGAGGTGCTGGTGGTCGGCAAGTTCAACGAGAACTCCACCTCAGACAAGATGGACATGACGCCTTCCACGGCCTCGCCGCCCTCCTACAACAGCGTGACCAAGTCGGAAAAAGACACATACGAGAAGGACAAGAGGGAGAAGGAGGACAAGGAGAAAGACTCGAGGGAGAAGAAGAAATAAAGACGTAGAGAAGTAGGGCCGTGTGGAAGTTTGTGACGAAGGGAATCTTGTTTACAAGGGAGGGAGGGCTGGTGTTGTTAGTGTTGTTAGTGGGTGGATGGGTGGTGTTGGTGGATGGGTGGTGTTGGTGGATGGGTGGTGTTGGGTGGAGGGCTGGTGTGGGTGGAGGTCTGGTGTTGGGTGGAGGGCTGGTGTTGGGTGGAGGGCTGGTGTTGGGTGGAGGGCTGGTGTGGGTGGAGGGCTAGTGGTGGGTGGAGGGCTGGTGTTGGGTGGAGGGCTGGTGTGTGTGGAGGGCTGGTGTGGGTGGAAGGCTGGTGTTGGGTGGATGGGTGGTGTTGGGTGGATGGGTGGTGTTGGGTGCTATGCCAAACAAACATAGAGGCTACAAATCCTGGGACAGGTGACACAAAGGAGCTTTGATATTAAAGACTGTTTTCAAGTGGTCATTCGGTCACGAGGCCGTGGGTGATCTCCTGTTAGATATCCAGCCAAACACTGCCATGCTGGAACACCACAACTCAGTAAAGGCTGGTTGCGAAACGCTTGTGATTTTCCTATTTGGTGTGGTTCCTCTCTGACACACTTGAGTGTAAACTGTTAGCTAAGTTGTGTGTAGCTAGTGCTGCTGCCATTCTACATCCAGTGTCTTGAGTTGAGTCGCCGTATGACTCTCGGTTGTTTCGCGTTCGTTTTTTTATTTTCTTTATTTCCTTTTTTTAATGAAAACGAATGTTGTTGCCCGTTGTGGTACAGAGAGAATGTGTTCCACATGTTTGTGTTCACAAATTCACACAGCGACAAAAGTGCAGCGACAAAATAAATGTATGTTTTGTAAAGCAGATTAGCCCTGGATTTCTCCTGCTTCACGGTGCTTCCAGCCTGGAGAGGATGAGATCTCACACCCCTGCGACGAAGGACAGATAGACACAAGCCCAATATCAAGTCAAAGGTGAAAATGCCTCGCAGTGGCAAAACTGCACTTCTTATCGAATTGCCTTGATGTTCCGAGGACCCTAGTGCTTGATCCTGAATGTGTGTCGACATATTAAGTGAGATATTAAAGAAGACATTCCGTTCTTAACATATTCATTAACATTCGTTGACATAAAACAACACTAGTGTCTCCTTTCTGGCAGTTCAGCATCACTCACTTCCCCCCCCCCCCTTCCCCCCTCCCCCCAGCACCTCCCCACCTCGATCCCTCATTCTGATCCCTCTATGTCAAAACTATTGTAAAATACATCTATGTCAAAATTATTTAAAAAATCCAAAAGGAAAATGTTCATCTTTATCAAAGCTGACTAACTAGAATATGGGACTATGACACAAGCCATTTAGAGGTTAGATATCACGAATGTCTGTAGTGCACACACATTCTTCAGTTATTTAAACCGAAACGCGAGTTCTGTCAACATGGTGGTTGCGTGTAAATAGTATGGTTTCTAGGCCCACAGTATGCATAACACTTACATCTGATGTAAGAGCACTTTTTATCCCCCTCCCCTGTCTAATACCATGTGTGGATAACACGCATGCCAGTGTGTATGTGTGTGTATGTGTGTGTATGTGTGTGTACTGTACGCTTGTATGTGTCTGTGTGTGTCTGCAAACGTGTGTACTGTTTGAATGTCTGTACGGTGTGCTTGTGTGAACTGGGGTCTGCAGGTTTACTTACGTTCTGATTGTTATAAATAGCGTTTTTACTGTAGATATTCGTGCTTTTTAACAATTCAGGTTCTTCATTTTCTAATGGCTGTTGTTTATTCTGCCTCAGTTTCAGCCCATGTTTGGTCCACAGTCTGTAGATATGAACTCTAATATCACATCGGTAGCCATCTTTCATAGAAGCTTATAGTGTACTAGTGAACTGCATGCAGTCCGCCACAAATATCCGCTCACATGGTGATATGATTTTAAAAAGCCAAAAGAATAAAGAACATATTTTTTGTACATACTTGTAAAATTTCTCTATTTAATTTAACACATTTGTTTTGTTTTGTTCTGTGGTTCAATGATAATGCTGTATATGGCACCGGGTTTTCAGTCTCCAATCTGTCAGAAAGTATGATTGCATATTATAACCGAATATTGGTTGAAGGGATCATTCATGTGATTCAAGTACGTGTTACACAAAAAATGTATCAATTTGAAAAATGTGACATTTTTGTTATAACCAAAGATGTGACAACAAAACACAAAATCTAGATTTCCAAAATAAAACGTATTTTGGAAGCATATTTTGTACATAGAATTATATTCATTCCATAATTTCTCTTGTTAAAAGATGTAGAGTCAATGAGAAAATGATCGTCCTATACCTAGGGTAACGTCCTGTCAGATAAAGGCTGGAGGAGATGATGGGAGAGAGGGGAGGGTGGAGGAGGGTGGGGGAGATGATGGGAGAGAGGGGGAGGGTGGAGGAGGGTGGGGGAGATGATGGGAGGCTGGAGGAGGGTGAAGCTGGTCCAGAAACAACCTTTGGCCCCCAGGTTTGGCTGCCCCAGACCCAAACCCCCCTCCCACGGAAAAATACTGATTTGAAGGGACTTCAGACTTCACCAGCGCCTGACACACATATACAGTTCAAACACACATTACAGCTCACACACACACAGCTCTCTCTCTCTCACACACACACAGCTCTGACACACACACACACACACACAGCTCTCTCTCACACACACACACAGCTCTCTCACACTCACACACACACACACAGCTCTCTCACTCACACACACACACACACACACAGCTCTCTCACACACACACACACACAGCTCTCTCTCTCTCACACACACACACACACACACACACAGCTCTCTCTCTCTCACACACAGTTCTCACACACACACACAGCTCTCTCTCTCACACACACACACAGCTCTCACACACACACACAGCTCATGTAAGTGTCCATCAGCCACACCATCAGCAGTCTGAGGGCAGCTGGTGCTCAGCAGTCTCAGGGCAGCTGGTGCTCAGCAGTCTGAGGGCAGCTGGTGCTCAGCAGTCTGAGGGCAGCTGGTGCTCAGCAGTCTTGCTGGTGCTCAGCAGTCTCAGGGCAGCTGGTGCTCAGCAGTCTTGCTGGTGCTCAGCAGTCTCAGGGCAGCTGGTGCTCAGCAGTCTCAGGGCAGCTGGTGCTCAGCAGTCTTGCTGGTGCTCTTGCTACACAGACACACAGAAGTACTGCTGAAACTGATAACAGATGGCAGCAATGCACACGTGAGGTCAGAGACGGAGCAGTCTGGGTAACTGGTGAGTGAATACCTAACCTTCAAGGACGGGAGTGCCCTGGTTGCTTCCCCTCAAGGACATAATCATGGTGGATTTCTCAAGGGCACTGGGACAGAAGAGTCTCATTCACAGCAATACGGGTTTGAACAGCAGTAATGCACCACAGTGGTGCTGACAATGGAATATGCAGAGTGAGGGAAGGATTCAATTGGCTGCATCCTGTACTTCAGTTCAGGCCAATCATCTTTTTGTTCAATTAGAAACGTTGAAAAGCTGTTTGGAAAAATACCTGGACAAGTCCCCCGAGCGTGATAACACAAGGCTGACCCCATTAGTATTTAATCGTTTTACTTGAACAGACTTACGAAGTATATATAAAATACTTTTGTACATCTTTTTATTTATATTTAAATTGTGTTCAATATAACTAATTCCAACTGTTTTGCTTTTCCTGGACATCGCTGACAACATGCTTCGCACATGCTGGCAGTGCTAACCTGAAGCACTGTGTTGATAACCCCCAGTTTAATGGTGTGGAAGGAAATAGCAGCCATGGCTGCCCAGAGAGGAGAGAGAGGGGGTGAGGAGAGAGAGAGGGGGTGAGAGAGCGAGGGGTGAGAGAGCGAGGAGAGAGAGGGAGGAGAGAGAGAAGGAGGGAGAGAGCAAGGGGGTGACAGTGAGAGGGTAAGAGAGAGGAGGGAGGAGAGAGAGGAGGGAGGAGAGAGAGAGAGACTACCCCCACCCTCGCAGCCACCAAATGCTTTGCTGATCCTGCTGCAGATTCTCCTTTCCTGTTGCCTGGCAACCTGACATCACAGCTCCCCCGCTTGTGATTGATCAGTCGTGTCCCCCAGCTGCCTACCCACAATACCTTGCTGCAACGCAGGCACACCCATCCCCCCGCCCCCCATCCCTTCCTCCTTCACTTTAAAATTAGAGATTGTAAGTAGAAGTCAAGGAAACTGTGAATGTGGAAAAGAACAGGGATTCGATCACAGTTTCTCCAAGGATGGCAGAGTCGGGTACTCCTCAGTTCCTCTCGACTGATCTGTGGGCACAGTTCTCTCACTGGCTCCCTCTGGTGGCTGGGAGACATGGAGGAGGGGGGGGGGGCGTCTCTATGGCAACGACAACGTCTAACCTTTGGAAAAACAACACCCCCCCGCCCTCAGATAAGACACATTCAGAGCAGACAGGAGGGTCTCTGGATGAGAGTTGGGATCATTGGCTCTTGAGGAGGGGATCTTTAGCACGTGTGTCCACGCAGTGCGTACGCCAGGAGAACCCTGAGAACCCTGCCTGGAGAACCCTGAGAACCCTGCCAGGAGAACCCTGCCAGGAGAACCCTGCCAGGAGAACCCTGCCAGGAGAACACTGAGAACCCTGCCAGGAGAACCCTGCCAGGAGAACCCTGAGAACCCTGCCAGGAGAACCCTGCCAGGAGAACCCTGCCAGGAGAACCCTGAGAACCCTGCCAGGAGAACACTGTCTGACCTTCACAGGATGGCTGATTAGGGAGTCAGATGGCTGAGCGGTTAGAGAATCGGGCTATTAATTAGAAGGTTGCCGGTTTGATTCCTGGCTGTGCAAAATGACGTTTTGCTCAGACCTGCAGCTTCAGTGGGTTGGATGATCGCTTGGCAACAGCATGGACATGACATGTTCACTCCAACACAGCCCCTCATTCTCACGCCTTCCTGTCATACGTGGGGGTTTACGCTCAGGCACTGTAGCTTAGCGGTTAGAGCTTTTGATTGCAGAGCTGAAGGTCACAGGTTTGAGTTCTCTTCTGTGTGTCACTTTGGATAAAAGTGTGTGCTAAATGAATACATTATTGTAGTACTTTATTTCGTGGTGAAAAACCCTTTCATTCCGAGAGAGTGGGGTACGTAATTTACATTTAGTTTATCTGGTTACAATGAGGACTTATTTAGAACATACAGTACCTATAGTCCCTCTACATCCACCTGGAAGTAGGTGAAATGAATTGCACCTGTGCACTTGGAAATATGTTCTTGGTTCAAAACCCAGGGAGTCAGGTGGCTGAGCGGTTATGGAGTCGGGCTCGTAATCTGAAGGTTACCGGTTCGATTCCCGGCTGTGCCCAATGACGTTGTGTCCTTGGGCAAGGCACTTCACCCTACTTGCCTCGGGGGGAATGTCCCTGTACTTACTGTAAGTCGCTCTGGATAAGAGCGTCTGCTAAATGACTAAATATATAATATAAAGCATGAATGAGGTTGATTATTGAGACTTGAAGGCCATCTAGAGGTAGAGTGAAGAACTGCAGGGAACAAAAGAATAATCAGAAAGATTATATTAATATCAAGACAAAAAAGTCCATATAACGTTGGATATATGGAATAACTAAGTTGTTAATTCCATAATGCATAAAAACATGAAATAAGACTATTGTCCATATATTTTTTTTATTTTCAAAGGCTGATAATTTTGGGAAAATATTAGGAGAAAAAAATGCATACAGATGAAGGTCAACAATCAGTCAATTTTAAATGAGACTGAAAGAATCTTAAACAAACCTAACGAATTACAACTACTGTACCTGCACTTCCTGGATCGTGTGTCCCCAACAAAGCATCTACATGTGAAAACACATCAAGCACTTTGTTTCACATTGACAAGCTGTAAATCTACAAAAACCATTGGTGCAACATGAGTCTTAACATTCAGAACTAGCTCTCTTCTGATAGGCTGAACGCTTTGGCACGCAAACGCAACACGTGTTCTCATTGGCTGAGATGAGTGGGTGATGTCACTAAATGAAGCGTGTGTGTGTGGGGGGAGGGGGGGGGCATGTACACAATGTACTGCATGAGGAGAGGAGGACAATAGAGAAGGGATGGATGAAGGGATGGGTGGAAGGAGGGATGGAAGTATTGAACGAGAGGGGGAGAGAAAATGAATAGAAAGTCTGGTGATACTGTATGGGGCTTTACATCAGACAACAACAAAAAATGCTACTTAGACGTGCCATCCCATAGTTTGTGCTAGCAGGTATCCTAGCAGCACTGATCATGTATCGGAGTAAGGCGTCTTCAAAATGTTGAACTGTTGAATGAAATTATATGTACTTCAAGTCTTTCCATAGCTAGCCTAGATATAACAACTTCTAATTATCATCATGTTTGCCATTAATAAATGAGTGAATTGAGGATTGTCTAATAAGTATAAATGGTGTTATGATTCCTCAAGACAATCTTACTGTTAACAAATATGTCCAATCGTTTTTTTCTTTTTTTTTTTTTTTTACAAACGACATGCGACACTGTAATATACCTAGTTATTCAACATTATTATCAGACAACACAAGAAAAACCACAAAGTACAACACAAAAGATTGGACTGGACCTCAAAATCACCTAGATTTGTCATTCATGCCACTGCCAAATTCAACATGCTACCAATATTAAACTATTCAGAATCACATAGAAACATTTGCAGCAATATATGGTTTAGAAATGTCCATTATAAAAGTTACCCATCAATTTTACTCATTTTGAATAAAATAGAATAATTCTTTGAGACAATAAGTTGTCTAACATCAGCATACTCACAGCCATGTTTAATACTACTTACCCGGCTAAATCAAGGGAACTGTTTGTGCAGAGAGACAACCGTCACCTCAGAAAACTAATTACAGTAGCAATTTAACAAACCTAAATTACAGTAGTTTCTTCACACACATCTTCCACCATTAAACTCCCTTTTAAAGATCATCCTCAAGTTTGCGTATAGGGTGCCAGTCAATCTGTAACTAAAGTATTTTAGCTGACATGCTGATAAATTCCTGATATCTTGACTTACTGAACCGACAATTTAACTGAAGCGTCCGAAATATTCTCTCCTACCCAAGTGTGTTTTCTGTAGTACTTTTACCTAAAACACTGCAGCTATTTTGGTCAGGCAGGGTGGACACCCCTGCCTTACTGGTTAAGGACCCCTCTGCTTCACTCTCTGCAGCCGAGAGTCCAGGAAGCTCCTTCCTGCTCCAGTGGTTCTGAGGGCGTGTCTGTTGATGCAGTTCCACAGTCTCGCCACAGGTGGCAGTGTTGCCCTCCCAGGTGGCGGAGGAGCTTGCGGTGTCTGTGGGCTCTACTGAGTCATGTCCTCCGTGGTGGCAGCCATTTTGTGCACCAGGCTGAGGGTGGAGGTCTGTGTGTGGCGGCTTGGCGGAGAGGTGGGGCTGCTCCTCGACTGTTGTGAGTGTGTCTCTCTCTAAGCTGGGGAGGGAGGGGCTTTCACTAGGGGGGGTTGTGGGGGGTGGGGCCCCTATAGAACTGCCCATGTGATAATACTCTGTACTTGGGTGGTAGTAAGACTTGACGGTGGTGTAGCTGGAGGGTGTGTTTCTAGAGAACCCCAACACAGAGGAGAGAGGAACCACTTCGGTGTGAGAGACCGGGGGAACCGTGGAACCTTCATCTGAACCCTCCCAGTTCTCCTCATCTTCCTCATCTCCCTCCTCTTCCTCGCTCGTTTCTAGGCTGTGGGTGCTGCAGTCTGAAAGACCGCTGCATAAACTGCTGCCGTCCTCATCGTCGTCATCCTCATACTCCTCTTCATCATCCTCCTCGTCATTATCATCATCATCATCCTCCTCCTCCTCCATCTCCATGTGCTGGTCCGTCTCGTTGGCGGTCTGGAGGTGCATTATGGGATTCCGCGGCGCCGCGTCCGTCAGATGGTACTGCAGGCTGCGCTGAGCGGAGGCGGGGTCTCCGTGGTAACCGTTGCCGTTGGCTGTCTGTGGCGCGGCCGGCTGGTGCTGCAGCTCGATGCTGCTCTCCAGCTGCAGCTTCATGATGGTGTGCAGGAAGTGCGTGCGCACGCGGACCGGGTTGAACTCCACCCTGCCCGTGGCGTTGCTGCAGCCCTCCTTACTGCAGCCGCAGGGGAACGACATGCGGTCAACCTGCACATGCCAAACACCACACGTTAGAACACGCAGCTGCCGTGTACATCACTAGCACGTGTTATAACACAGCTATACATCACTAGCACGTGTTATAACACAGCTATACATCACTAGCACGTGTTATAACACAGCTATACATCACTAGCACATGTTATAACACAGCTATACATCACTAGCACGTGTTATAACACAGCTATACATCCCTAGCACATGTTATAACACAGCTATACATCACCAACACGTGTTATAACACAGCTATACATCACCAACACGTGTTATAACACAGCTGTACATCACCAGCACATGTTATAAGACAGCTATACATCACTAACAAGTGTTATAATACACATTATAACTAGCCAGACATCGTGCAGAACAATGATTTACTACTCATGTTATAACACAGACACAGCTAGACACTGCATGCCTAACTCATGTTAGAACACTTCTGCACATCACACACCCCACACACACACTACACACCACACACACCCCACACACACCACACACACACTACACACCACACACACACCCCACACACACCACACACACACACTACACACCACACACACCCCACACACCCACACACCACACACACACACACTACACACACCCCACACACACCACACACACACTACACACCCCACACACACCACACACACACACCCCACACACACACCCCACACACACACACACACAGGTATATGGAAGTACTGGACGGCTCTCACCACTGCTCCATTTACCTGGCACTTGATGCCGGCCAGGCTGCAAGCGCAGGTGCGGGGGTCACAGCGCCCCCTGCAGTCGCAGCCACACTCCTCCCTGGAGACGCGGAGGGCCCGAAGGTCCTGCTTCTCCTCCACGTCGATGCGGCGCACCCCCGACGCCCTCAGCAGCGCGCGGCGCCTCCTGGTGGTCAGAGGCTGCAGGAAGAAGTAATCATCCACCTCCGTGTTGTCCAGGTCGATGTCCTCCTCCGAGATGTCGTCCAGCGTCAGGCACTCTGCCTGCTCCGAGGAGACCGTGTTGTTCTTGGTGAGCTGGGGGTCAGGGGTGAAAGGTCGAGGGTCAGATCAGAGCGTTATGGGGTTAGGTACGGGTGCTGATCAGCAGGGGCATCTGGGACTTTTTGAAATAACTTTTGAAAGGTTGAAAAAATATTTTGAAAAAGGTTTTGAAAAAAGGTTTTGAAAGGTAAAAAAAACGGTGGCATCATTGATGAGTACTTGATGAGGACTCTACACTACTCTATTGTACTCTGCTCTGCTTTAATCTTCTCTGTTCCTCTCTCTTTTCCTTTCACTGTGTGTGACAAGGTGGATGATTATGATGTTGAACCACATAAGTGTGTCTTCTGGCTGAAGTCTGGTCGGTGTCTGAAAAGATGTCTGGGTTGCCACGGGCTACCTTCTTCTGCAATTTGGGCAGCAGGAAAAGGATAGGCAGCTAAATTGAAGCCTCTTAATAGGACTTGTATAAATTATTCATAAAACGCATAGTATAACACTGCAGCTACAGTGGATCCCTGACTGCTGTTAAACCTTCACAGAACTGGAGAGGGGTTTGGTGACTAGTCTTTAAAAAATAATGTATTTAATATATTTTTTTAATTGTATTAATCTGTATAATCATTCATCAATTTCATGAACTGAATTTTTTTTCCCTTTTCTTATAAAAGGGTATAAGGCAGGAAAGGTCATGACCCCGACGTGGATGAACAGTGCAGGACTCCAGCTCTTCCCCGGCAGACACACACACACACATTCAAATAAACCACACACACATTACAATACACCACACACACACACACACACACACACACACCCCCTCCCTGGTAGCCCCGACACGGCTCACCTTCAGCCTGATGGAGTTGAGTTTCTCCTGCTTGAGGTGTTCCCTCAGCAGGTCCCTGTGGCTCCTCTCCTGCTCCTGGGCGAACTCCCCCAGGCTGTAGCGCCGGACCCAGCTGTGCCTCGTGGACATGCCCAGCGTGCTGCCCCCCTGCGTGGGCACGCTGGTGAAGCCCTGCCGCCGGAGGAAGTAGAACACCGTCACGCCCTCGAAACGCACGCAGCGCCCTCGCATCCGCTTCTCCCTCCTCAGAGAGGACGAGGCTGGGGGAGGGGGAGGGAGAGGGTTAGGGGGGAAATGAGGGCGAGAGGAAGGGGGGAAGAGGATGGGGAAAGTCCCCCAGAATGAGACAGAGAAACAGACAGAACGAGAAGAGACAAGAGAGATGGATAAAAGGAGAGAGACACAGACAGACGTGGTTGTCTGGTCTGAGAGGGGCCAGAGGGTCTAACTCACCTGAGAGGGGAGGGGCCAGTGGGTCTAACTCACCTGAGAGGGGAGGGGCCAGAGGGTCTAGCTCACCTGAGAGGGGGCCAGAGGGTCTAACTCACCTGAGAGGGGAGGGGCCAGAGGGTCTAACTCACCTGAGAGGGGAGGGGCCAGAGGGTCTAGCTCACCTGAGAGGGGAGGGTCTAACTCACCTGAGAGGGGAGGGGCCAGAGGGTCTAACTCACCTGAGAGGGGGCCAGAGGGTCTAGCTCACCTGAGAGGGGGCCAGAGGGTCTAACTCACCTGAGAGGGGGCCAGAGGGGCCAGGGTTCACGCTGTCGCTGCTGTTCCCGCTGTCGCTGCCCCCTGACACCTCGTCATCAACCCCCGGCAGAGACAGGCAGGGGGAGGGGCCCTCCACCGCCTCGAACTTCCTCTTCAGTATGCCAGTCATCTCCAAGCTCCGCCCACCGTCAGCCCTACGACGACACAGACGTCAGGAAGACAGGAGCCTCTGGCTGGGGGACACACAGGCCCAAACAGGAGGTAGTGTGTGTGTGTGTATCTGTCTGTCTATCTGTCTGTCTGTATATCTATCTGTCTGTCTGTATATCTGTCTGTCTGTATATCTCTCTCTCTGTCTATCTATCTGTCTGTCTATCTATCTATCTGTCTATCTATCTATCTATCTATCTATCTGTCTGTCTGTCTGTCTGTATATCTGTCTGTCTGTCTATCTATCTGTCTGTCTGTCTGTCTGTCTGTATATCTGTCTGCCTGTTGTCTGTCTCTCTCTGTCTGTCTGTCTGTCTGTATATCATTCAAATAAATCCTTTGTTTATTCGAATTTATATAAAACTATATATTTTATATGAACAGTAGAACGTATGCTAGGTTATGGCTGTAATATAACATTACACCAACGCACATTCGTAGAGAGTTTGATTTAATGAAAAGAACAGATGTTTCAGAATCACGACCCCCCCCCCCCCCCCCCCCCCCAACACCTACACGCGCACACGCACACACACTCATATGTTTTGACATTTGGCTGCATCAAAAGAACCTGTAGAAAAGCAAGGACAAAAAAAGGACTTGTTTTCACAGTATATTTGCTTTGCGTGTGTGTGTGTGTGAGAGGCGACAGACAGATGGTAAGCTAACCGTCACAATTAATTTTGAAGGTCTTTTACATGCTACCTTGAATGCTAATGATAGCTTACAAACTTAAACTGTGCTATTCAACAGAAGATTGAGGATTGGATACGTACAGTTAAACCATGACTTTGAGGTTGTAGCCAGATTCTCTTCAGAGATATACTTCCCCAAACCATTTAGGGAGAGGGTTAACAACAAGACAAAACAAAACCCTAACAAAGTCTCCTTCATTAGTAGCTTGCTAATCCCTCCTTACACTCGCCTGACAACCCTGGGTGTGGAGATGTGTACGATTCTCCTGCACTCACCGTTGGAGCTCTGCACATCTATATTCCTACAACACCCACAATGCACTGCTCTGCTTCCTCTGATACCAGGTGTCCTTGGTACGGTTGCTATGGAGATGCGTTTGGCAAAAGCAGAAAATCTCAAATGTTCAGTAAACCAGCCCTGCCTGTGTTGTTTGGATATTAGAGATCTAAACATACAGACTGGAACGTCCCCGAAGGCCAAATAGAAACTGTGTGGTTGTATCAGGAGGACGCTGGCTTGACCAGAGGGCTGACTCTCCCAAGCGCTGAGGAGCAGTGACCAGTGGTCTGTCTGTGGGAGGTTTAGGGATCGCTTCGGATATTCAGTCTGGTGAATGAATCAAGTGTAAACTGTAACTGCCGTTCAGCACCATCAGAAGCAGGAGGTTTGTCCTGATGTGAACTGAGACTGGATGAAACTAAATGACATCATGCAGCAGAACAGTCCTTCTGTCTCTCTCTCTCTCTCCCTTCCCTCTCTCTTCCTCTCTCTACCTTGTTCCTCTATCTTTATATTATCCATATATCTTTGTTTCTCTCTTTCCCTCTCTCCCATCCTCCTCTCCTCTCCATCCCTCTCTCTCTCTATCCATCCCTCTCTCTGTTTTCCCTGCTTAATTTTTCATGTCTTATCCTCTGTGACTTCCTGTCCCAGCAAAATCCTTCTCTCCCTCTCTCTGCTGTCTCTCTCCCTCCTCCCTCTCTCTGCTGTCTCTCTCCCTCCTCCCTCTCTCTGCTGTCTCTCTCCCTCCTCCCTCTCTCTGCCCTCTCTCCATCTCTCTCCTCTCCAGTAGGAACAGAGAGATGCAGGAGATTCTGTACCGTGGCCCAGGCTTGCAGCACTATCCTCGAGAGCAGAGGAAACACAGAGTTAACACCACGTATAGATCCTATCAGAGGGTTACCCTGTCTACAGCACACACTCCTAGTTCTCTCTGAGTTCCCCCCAACACACACATATACTGTATGTACACACAGCATCACCCTAACATCACCCTATACTGTAATACAACAAGCACATCGTTTACATAAGGCTATAGGATAATCTAGTCATTAATCGTAAATTCGCAAGGTGTCCAGGTAACTTAATAACCCTGCCACACACAGAACCGTCCCCAGTGACACAACCACCACTGACCTGCAGATGTTCTGCTCCTCTGGGTTGAAACAGGAAGTACCTCAGTCTGTCAGTTGTGGTCTGAGCGGTCTCTTAGGGCAGAGCCCCTGGGTGTGTGGGGCTGGCAGCTAGGACTGCGAGCCTGCCTCTCTCTGCGCTCAGCAGAGATGTGGATCCAGCCTGCCTCTCTCTGGGCTCAGCAGAGATGTGGATCCAGCCTGCCTCTCTCTGCTGTCTCGTCCTGCTCTATTGTTTAGAACTGAGAGCCTCTCTCTCCCTTGCTCGCTCTCCCTTCCACAGACAAGCACACACACACACACACACTCACCACCTCCCTCTCTCTCACACTCCCTCCCTACTCCCCCCTCCCCCTCCCCCTCCTCTCACTGCCTTTTTATCTGGCGTTTTTGCAGTCTGCTCTTTCCCTCTCTCTTTTTCCAATTTCTTTCCTCTCTCTCTCTCTCTCTCTCTCTCTCTCTTTGTCTCTCCCTCTCTCTCCCTCCCTCCCTCTCTCACCACCAGACTCGTTAGCTGCTGCCGGCTGAGGCGCTGGAGCCTGACTGGGGTGGAGGAAGTCCTTGGAGATCACACAGACACAGAGAGAGAGACATAGAGAGAGAAAGAGAGGGGAGTAAGAGAGAGAGAGAGACCGACATACAGAGACAGAGAGAGAGGGGAAAGAGAGAGAAAAAGAGAGAGGGGAAAGAGAGACAGACAGAGAGAGAGAGAGAAAAGGGAGACAGAAAGAAAGAGAAACAGAGGGGGGAAAACACTGAGCTGAACAGAAAGATAGAGAGGAAAGACAGAGAGAGGAGATGGAGGAGGAGAGGGATACAGCATAACTAAAGCTCTTCCTCTCCTACGTACTGCAGAGGAAACACTGAGGACCATGAGGCCTGCACTTCTCAGCATGGACATGAGTGAGCAGGAGCCTAGCATGCTACATGCTAGCACCAAACACAATGACTGCTGAGCATTAGGCCCACTGTCAGCTAGCTGTCAGCTAGACACACATAAAGAGAGATGGAAATCCAGGATGACCATCGGCTCCACTTTGATCTTTTATCCATCCTCTTTCTAGGAGGCCCTAACGCCTCCTCTCCTCCTCTCTGTTTCTCTCTTCTCCTCTTCTCCTCTCCTCTTCTCCTCTCCTCATCTCTGTTTCTCTCTCCTCCTCTCTGTTTCTCTCTTCTCCTCTCCTCTCCTCATCTCTGTTTCTCTCTTCTCCTCTCCTCCTCTCCTCTTCTCCTCTCCTTATCTCTGTTTCTCTCTTCTCCTCTCCTCTTCTCCTCTCCTCATCTCTGTTTCTCTCTTCTCCTCTCCTCTTCTCCTCTCCTCATCTCTGTTTCTCTCTTCTCCTCTCCTCTTCTCCTCTCCTCATCTCTGTTTCTCTCTCCTCCTCTCTGTTTCTATGTTTCTCTCTTCTCCTCTCCTTCTCTCTGTTTCTCTCTTCTCCTCTCCTCCTCTTTGTTTCTCTCTTCTCCTCTCCTCCTCTTTGTTTCTCTCTTCTCCTCTCCTCCTCTCTGTTTCTCTCTCCTCCTCTCCTTCTCTCTGTTTCTCTCTTCTCCTCTCCTCCTCTTTGTTTCTCTCTTCTCCTCTCCTCCTCTCTGTTTCTCTCTCCTCCTCTCCTCCTCTCTGTTTCTCTGTCCTCCTCTCTGCCTCCTCTGTGTCCTGGCTGTGCTCCTGGATGGATGTGGTTATTGTATGAACCATTACTACAGCTTCTCTGCAGACATCACACCTCTCTGGGATGAATTAGCTGTCGCGGCTACGCTAGCTAGCTAGCCCCCATTCAGCTTGAGGCCAGGGATACCTAATCTAGTCACACGGACAAACACACACACAGCAGCCTGCAGGAGTGGAGAGCAGGTACAGAGGTTATTGATCTGGTCCTCTGGGGGGAGGGGGAGGGGGTACAATACCTGAGGGGTGGGCAGCACTACAGTACTCTACCAGGGCTGAGAGGAGGGGGGGCGGGGTTACTCTACCAGGGCTGAGAGGAGGGGGGGCGGGGTTACAGTACCAGGGCTGAGAGGAGGGGGGGCGGGGTTACAGTACCAGGGCTGAGAGGAGGGGGGGGCGGGGTTACTCTACCAGGGCTGAGAGGAGGGGGGGCGGGGTTACAGTACCTAGAAGAGAAGAGTCTAGAACATCTCTGGGGACCCAGGAGATGAGGTGGAGAATGACTCAACACAGACATTCAGATGTGCGAGAAAGAGAGCGAGAGAGACAGAGTGAGAGTGAGAGTGAGAGAGAAGGAGAGAGAGAGAGAGAGTGAGAGAGAGATAGAGAGAGATAAAGAGGGAGAGAGAGAGAGATAGAGAGAGAGAGTGAGAGAGACAGAGAAAGAGTGAGAGAGAAGGAGAGACAGAGAGAGAGAGAGAGACAGAGAGATAGAGACAGAGAGACAGAGAGAGAGAGAGAGAGAGAGAGAGAGAGACACTGCAGTTGACCTTCAGTTATCCCATCCAACCAGGAAATTTAATAATCTTTAGAGAAAAATGAGTCCTTGGAAGGCGAACAGGCACCACTTTCACTCTCTGTATTTCAACGTGGCGGTTAGCTAGCTAGCGACTACAGCCTCTTTGTCCAAAGACTGTTGCTATGGCGATGCCAGGTTTAGAACCCTAGTCTGTCTAACATGACACGCCACAACACAAACACTGTACCTGAACCAGAAACACCTTTAACTTTGAGACACTGTAGGCTACCACTGCACATCATTAAACTGAGTGTATTCTAGGTTTTGAGTGTATTATAGGTCTACAAAACGATGCGTTTGGGTGAGCCTAAATAACGCGTTCTGACAATAGTCATACAGGAAAAAGGAAAACCTTTGGCTGTTGTAAATGATCATTCGGGAATAGAGACATGCGGGATCAGCTGGAGGGCCGACTGCAGTGTTTCCCTGAGTGACACAGCTCCACATTCTGCTTGGAGACATTCAGCTTCCAGCTCCACATTCTGCTTGGAGACATCCAGCTTCCAGCTCCACATTCTGCTTGGAGACATTCATCTTCCAGCTCCACATTCTGCTTGGAGACATTCAGCTTCCAGCTCCACATTCTGCTTGGAGACATTCAGCTTCCAGCACAACATTTAATACCAAGGTGGAAGAATTCTCTCTGTCTTTATCTACATTTCTCCCTGACTTTCCCTCTCTGTAGTAGCCTGCTGGCTCTGTGGTTGAACCAGGTAAAGGCAGGAAGCTGTCCTTATAAACACCTCCATACAGGATGCCATGTATGGGTAACTAGTACTGTACATAACGTATATATATACACACACATTAACTAGTACTGTATATAACCAGTGTATATATATATGCATGGTTAACTAGTACTGTATATAACATATATATATACACACACATTAGCTAGTACTGTATATAACCAGTGTATATATATATGCATGGTTAACTAGTACTGTATATAACCAGTGTATCTATATATATGCATGGTTAACTAGTACTGTATATAACCAGTGTATATATATATGCCTGGTTAACTAGTACTGTATATAACCAGTGTATTGACTAGTACTGTATACCCTGGTGAGTCATCCGGAGGGCCTGGTCTGGGTGGTGAGGTAGGATTTAGAAGCTGCAGTGTTCCTAGCTTGGTCTGAGGAGCACTATTCTGGAGACGGAGAGAACATTCCAATCAGCTGCCATGGCAACCTGCCACGGAAGGGGGGGGGGGGAGCGCGGAGGGGGGTTGGGGAGGGAGGGAGGGAGGGAGGGGGGGGTTGGGGTGGTCGGGGGCTCTCTGCTAGCACTAAAGCTGAAACATGAGGTACTTGGCTGAAGGGATGAGATCTACATCCTCACAAAGGGACATCATTGTGCTGGTTCATGGAAACTGCAAATGGACCTTGTGTGTGGAGCACCTCTCACACAGCTGAATAAGGATGGAAATGCAGGCCTGCACAGTCGACGAGGATAACATGGTTTCAAATGGGCTAGTGTGTCAGACACACAGGACACTGGAAATAACATGAACACTAGGCTATACGCATGTGGGATATATTAAAATACTGTTTATTTACCGTACACATTTTGTCTTACCGTCTTGGCAACGCATTCATAAATGTCCTTACTAGAGCATCTGAACACTGTTTCTAAGCCAATCCATATTCTATTACTAACCACTTTAGACTGTGATACTGCATTTATCATGAAAGGATTAAGCATTAAGCATTCATTGATAATCGCTTCATACAGAATAATCCCAGGGATATTATCATGATTAAAACCCTACTGTCATTTGCATAATCCACATGGATTCTTCATACAGTGTGAGCTATCAGCCTCCACGTGTGAGATACACACTGACTGTTGAGAATGCTGACAGATTGCAAATCAAGCTGTGTGTGTGTGTGTGTGTGCGCGCTCACGCACAACTCAAAAATGCGCATACAATCATTGAGATATACAGCCATGTGCTTAATTATTAAATAATTAATGTAAATATAAATACATGAAAAAAAATCTAATATTTTTCCACATCGAGATACACCACCCACAGCTTGTGCACAGCCCTCCAGATTTCTAACCAGGTGTGGAATTTCATCCTATGTGAGAATGTGTGTATCTGGGTGGATACTGGAGGTTCGAATCCCCCCTCTGCCCGTCGCTATTGATAAAACCCCTCGCTAAACGTCCCCTGTCTTATTCTACCAGTGTGCGCTAGCTCCTCAGCCCTGAGGGAGGATCCGCTCCTCCAGCAGCTCCCTGCGCTGCCTGGCGTGCCGAAGGAGCGGTTAGCAGGACAGACTGACATGATGGGAGTCGTGAGGCATCATCTCCAGCATGGAGAGAGCCGGCAGAGCACCAACACACCGGCTTCTACTTGTTGTGTGTGTGTGTGTGTGCGTGTGTGTGTGTGTATGAAAAGGAGGAGTGTGATGATTGGGTTGGGTGCTGCAGGTGTGTGAGTTCTCTTTAGGAGCTAAGCCTTGGACATTCACTAGATATCCACCACACACACACAACACACACACACACGCACACAACTTGAAAGAGAGATTGACACCTACCTTAAATGCTGGAGGATCCAATAAGTGTGTAGGCTTTAAAAGATCTCTTGCCTAAATAAAAAATAAAATAAAAAAGTACCTGTTATTGAATGCACACCTAGGTAACAGATGATGTAGATCACTGGTAGAATGAGACATGATCATTTTGGTTGAGGGGAAACATAGCAACGCTGTTTGGGGTAAACTGAGACCGAGAGAGGGACTTCACCATCTCTCTGGTGATAGATAATTGGTTCCCAAGGGATTTACAAGAGGGTTCTATATATTCTGCTGTAGAATAGTGCTCTCTGACCCATATCCTTCTTCCGTGTGTGTGTGTGTGTGTGTGTGTGTGTGTGTGTGAGTGTGTATGTGTGTGTGTGTGTCAGTTTTGTATTAATTATAATTGTAGTAAAGAATAAAAACAACAAAAAATTACAGTTGAGCAACTTCAAAACACACAAAACGTGTACATTTATAAAGGTAGGCTAAATTTAGCATGTCCTCATCTAATTCAATGTGAACTTTGCTTTGTGTGTAGGCTATTTGTCTGGTCGTCCCATTAGCTTTTAACAAGACGATTGTAATCTAGGTGTTTTCTTTTATGCTGGCAGAATGGCCGTTGAGGCAGAGAAAGTCTTACCGTTATTAACATCACTTACCAATCATATTTTCAAACCATGACTGTAGCTTGCAGATGCGCGTCCGTCATTAGCGATCGCAGCCTACCCTGGTAAATGGTTGGATCAATAAATCGACACAGTAAATGTCTGCAAGGTTCGTTGCACGTTTATGATCAAAATTGCTAGACTAATTATACACTGCGGTTTTAGATACAACTGCAAATGTTGCACATGAATGGGAAACGCTTCAAATGCCGCGGTGGATGTTGCACACTCCCATAAAACGGAGCCGGTGTATCGGTTGCGCGAACTGACGCTGGAGATGAGAAAGCTGGAGAACGTGACTACGGTTAGCCAATCCCTTTCAGGTGAATTAACTCATGTGCGGCCGATGCAAATCGTACGGAAATTCATTGATTTCCTCAAAAATCTATGAAGGCTAACGGAATCGATGCCGTTTGGATTTTTATATTTCAGTAATTAGGCTATACAAATTAAATGTAGGATATGTAGCCTAACGGTCTGTGGAGTCCACTATATTGCAGAAAATACTGGTAATTTAGAGTACAATGTTAGAAGTTAGAGAAAGAGAGAGGACGAGGAGTGTGTGTGTGTGTGTGTGAGAGAGAGAGAGAGAGAGAGAGAGAGAGAGAAAGATAGAGAGAGAGAGAGAGAGAGAGAGAGAGAGAGAGAGAGAGGGGGGGGAGGGGGTGGCAGAAGCTGAAATGTATAACATTTCAACAGTAGATGGCGCAAACGTACAACTGAATACTCAAACACCAGTAAAACAAACGAGTAACCCCAATTTTTCCTTTGCCTAGTTATGTCATCTGACTTTTGAAAGAGGAATTGTTATAGTTCCGGTTGTTACAACTGCATCATGAGAACTTCGTGTTTTACAAAGTAAAACATCTGAATCGATCTAATGGATTTATCTAGCTGTTACCAAACGGGAGCTATCACTTTAAAACTCGGCGTGTTGACATTTGTGAGTAATGTGAGCAAAACGTTTCAGAGTCACTTTTTCCAGGAGCACCGAGGTGGTTCGGCAGAAGCCATCTGGCGTTGTGTTTAAAGAAGATTCTGCGAAGATCTGCGAGCCAAACCACTACTTTAAGGATTTAAATAAGGCTTTGGTGATGCTGTTCAGCACAGAGATATGAAGACAGGCGATGTAGAAGCTCCACATAGTCTAACATCCAACATGTGGTCTGCACGCTCCTGATCCGTGTTCATTACTTCTAAATAGTCGTTCTCTCAGTTATGTAAAATATAGCTACTTTTGTATGTTTGCTGCATCGACCACACATGCTACATGCACACACACCCAAAAATATAATATATGGGCTCAATAAGAACTGTGGTTCAAATCAGGGCCCGTCCTTATTCTCTGCCAGGTCAGAAGTGAAGGATATATACACCCATCCTGAATGTTCAAGCCAGAAATTACACTTCCCTTTCTCATGAAACATCGTAGGAAACTGGATTTTTTTTTTCATTTGTCAACAAGCGATGATTCATTTAGTTGTTCTGAATTCCCACCGTAGTTTGGATGTGCCATGATTACAAATGACTGTCCAAGTATGTGTGTGAGGCGGCCCCTGGCCACTAGGACTGGAACGCTGTCAAGATATGTTGATTTATAGCTTGGTATTTTAAGGCTTTTTCCATGAGAATTAGGAGCCCTGTACCACTCTAGACAGATGGCAACATTAGTTTTGGATACGATACAAACGAACACTCCAGTAAGCATACATATCCTGTCTTGTGATACAGTCTGCAAAGATATTAGTTGTCCGATAGGACAAGTATTGCTTTGTAATTGCGTCATCCGTGTGTGTGTGTGAGAGAGAGATAACACCAGTAAGATGAGAGTACCAGGTAGATGAAGGAACCAGCTGAAAGTGAATCCCAGATCTTTGGCCTGCACTGAATTATATATTTGCCACAAGACTACAAAGGAGCTATACTATGTCTCCTAAGTACTATCTGATGGATCTATCGTGGCTGTTCATTCATTAAGGTCAGGTGATCGCTCTCTCTGAATGACTGCATCACTGTCTTGAATGTCTGCACTCATGAACCAGACTCACTAATTGACCTGTAACAGTAACTACAAGCGGGCTCACGTTCTACCTCTGCTTTCTTCAGCTAGACTCATCTTTCAGCTAAATTCAGATCGCATCTACCAGCTTTGTTTTTTAACCATATTGTTCACCCATATGCTTTATTGGAATGAGAGCACAGAATGAATGAGAACAGCTGTTTAAGACAAACAGGCCTATAGTTTTTAGCTTTGTGTTTATCTATCTGTGGCTTAATCCTCAGCCTGTAACATGACTGGCACTGCTCAGATGTACATGACCACACGGCTGCTTCCTGTAACGTGTGTGAGAGGGAACGTGTTGCAAGATAGATCTGAGAGCTGTGACCCCTCGATGGGACACTCGGGTGGTAGTGTGTGAGGCCAGGGTCTGGCCGTGGGCCTGGTCCCTGGCCCAGCCAGACCCTGGCCTCTGGGCTGGGCCAGGGTCTGGCCGTGGGCCTGGTCCCTGGCCCAGCCCAGACCCTGGCCTCTGGGCTGGGCCAGGGTCTGGCCGTGGGCCTGGTCCCTGGCCCAGCAGGCAGGATGCTGAGGAGCCCGCCCCAGGAAGACCTCTCAGCGTCGGGGAAGTGGACAATAAAGAATCCATCAGTGGGGCTGGCGAGGGCAGGGGGGTTAATAGTTGCTCAGCTTCCATGATTTGTTCAGGAATAATGGAGTTTCCACCAGCGTGGAGGGCTGCTGGGCGCTGGAGGAAGACGAGCTGACGAGAGCTAGCCCCGACTGCTTCCTGTGTCAACCTGGTGTGATTGGACGGGGGGGTAATTAAAGAAAGTTTCTGTTGTTGTTTGGTTCTGGGGTTCTCACGGTTAAAGTGAGACCTCTCTCTCTCTTTTTCCCTTTTTCTTTCTGTCTCTCTGTCGTTTAAAATATATCTATTTCTCACTCTCCTTTTTCCTTAGCTCTCTCTGCCTCCCCCAGCCACACCATCTATTCTACTCTCCTCCCCCCTCCCTCCCACCCTCCCTTCTTTCCACCAAATAGTAATGTAGCTGACGTTTCTGTGGTAGGCTTCCAAGACTTGTGTGTGTTTTCCTGTCTGTGTGAACTTTCTCTGTCTCCGCCCTCCTCCAGACTTCCCCTCCAAGGCCAGCAGCCTGGCTCTGCCTGCAGTGTCAGCCTGCTGTGTCTAGAAGCAGTCACTGGGTCACAACAACCGTGACGAACAGAGATCCCCCATCAGCTCTCACCCGTCTCTCTCCATCTTTCTCCCTCTTTCTCCCCCCCTCTTTCTCCCCCCCCCCCCCCCTCTTTCTCCCCCCTCACTCCACGACTTCCAACTCTCCTTTCCTCTCTTTCCTTTTCACCTCGCACAAAAGACTTCCCCTCACGAGCGACGGCCTAAAGGGAAGAGGGGGATTCGGTTTCCGCGACAATGGAAATTCAATCAGGAAATGGAGACGTGCCGGTGGCCGCTGCGCCCGGCTCTGTTTCCCTGCATGTCTCGGGGCTGAGGCTAGACGTGGGGGACGACCAGGCGCTGCGAGAGGAGCCGCGGGCCGCCAAGACCATCGAGAAGTTCCACATTCCTCTGGACAGCCTGAAGAGGATGTTCGAGAGACCCCCTGCTGACAGCACCGTGAGTACGACAGCTCTGTTTGGTTTATCTGATGTCGGTGGTCTTGGAAGAGGTGGAACGGTGGGTGACCTGCAAGTTTCAAACTTGCGTTTGATCCGACTTTGAGGGCAGCGTGTGATGTCTGGTGTGTTGACAGGCCGTGTTGGTGAGGGTGATTCAGGACTTCTGACAATGTTTATTCATCTGGGGTCAGTGTGACGAAAAACTTCAACAGTGTTTCTGAGTAACTTTAGCGAGTGACTTCATTGAGGGCTACTCCCGAAATGGACCCCTCTCTGGTTTCTGAGCAGTGGTGAGCTGTCAGAGGAAGGACTGTGCCAGGGGCAACTTATCCCGTCACTACCAGCTGAGAAGCAAGTGTGTGTCCTAACTCACTAGATGAATGACTGCGATGCTTCAGACTCCTCACATCACTAAACTTCACACACACGCTCCGTGCGGCAGTCTGAAAAAACCTGCGTGAGTTAATATCTTACTCAAAGTAGCTCCAATTTGACAACAGAAACAACAGTTGCCACTGTCTGACTTCTTGTCATCTCTTTCATGTTTGATCAGTGTTGCTGTCTTTTGTTGTTCACAACACAGTTAAAAAGTTCTGGAAAGCATGAGTGAACACACAGGAATGTTCAGAGCACTCAGGACCAGAGAGAGGTTTGGTGGTCTGGTGGCTGTAGTCATGAGCCAAAGTCTAGCAGGCCTTAAAGCAGCGTCTCCTGTTTGACAAACAGTATTTTCTGAAGGTATCTCAAACGTCGCTAGAAAATACCACAGAAATGGGGTTTGGCTTTTGGCACAGGGGGTTTTACACAGCTGGCTGGTTCTGGTCAGAAGTGCTTACGTCTCCTCCACGGCTCTGGTGGAGGCTGGGGTGGAGGCTGCGGTGGAGGCTGGGGTGGAGGCTGGGGTGGAGGCTGGGGTGGAGGTTGGGGTGGAGGCTGAGGTGGAGGCTGGGGTGGAGGCTGGGGTGGAGGTTGGGGTGGAGGCTGGGGTGGAGGTTGGGGTGGAGGCTGGGGTGGAGGCTGGGGTGGAGGCCACTGACTCAGCCTGCAGTTTCACCTCGTGTAACAGCAGGCTGAGATTTACAGGAAAATGTGAGTCTGTTGGAGAACTGGGTTGTTTAGGGGAAAGCCTCCCCTTAACTAGACGGAGGACAAACGATGCAGTTGACCCAGTTGTTGATGTTGTTTGAAAGCTGTCATGGTCGCTCCCTATGGATCCAGTTAGAGATCATTACTGTTTACTGTTGACCTGGTCCACTAAATCAGATGTGACAGATCTACTCTAACACACTCTTTAGTTTTCTACTACATGCAACTGGACTTCTCTACTCTGCTTATTGTGTAATATTATTATCCAAATTCAGATAAAATTTTAAGTTAAAAGTCAAATGTCGAAAGCTCCAAAAATAGCAAAAGACCGTAGTAAGTTCTAATACAGTAGATGTTTTAGTATACTGGATACTATATAAAAAATAAAATACATAATGTAATATGTAATAATTTTAACATACTATAACTACAATATTCTACTAAACTGTACTTTACACTCTTAATTTAGGTTTGGTCAGTTTAGTTAAATCCCTAAACATGTTGATTGTAATTATGGCATTTTTCAGTACAGAACTCAAATGATTGTATTGAGCAGCTGAGCTTATTTGTGTTGAATGCAGTGAATGTGTTTCAGCCAGATCACCGTGTAAGACAAGTAATTAAGACTGTGTCTGGGTTCTCCTGTACCCACTCACTTATTTATAAAACACATTCTCAAAGCTTTAGACCTCATAAATGCCAGCTCTCGTCTCAAACTGTAGTTCTCGGAGGCTGCCGCGCTGCTGCATTGTGGGACTTGTAGGCAGCGGAGGCCTGGATTCCTCTGGCTGCCAGTGTAGCGTGGGGCTGTACACAGCCATGTCCTGCCGCGAGGGGAACATGACACCATGTTATTTAAGGCCTATTTTTGGGGGGCTTCATGGTTCAGCTAGGTTTTAAAAAGAAAACCCTGTAATTGTCTTGTGTGAGCTCAGCTGGGGCAGGAGCAGGGGCCAGGGCCCAGGGCTGGGAGGCTCTGTCAGGGACGGAGCTGGGGCAGGAGCTGGGGCAGGAGCTAGGGCAGGGGCCAGGGCTGGGAGGCTCTGTCAGGGACGGAGCTGGGGCAAGAGCTGGGGCAGGAGCAGGGGCCAGGGCCCAGGGCTGGGAGGCTCTGTCAGGGACGGAGCTGGGGCAGGAGCTGGGGCAGGAGCAGGGGCCAGGGCCCAGGGCTGGGAGGCTCTGTCAGCCCTGGACCCCCAGTAGACCTGTAACCCTGCAGGAGACAGGCCCCCTGACCCCCAGTAGACCTGTAACCCTGCAGGAGACAGGCCCCCTGACCCCCAGTAGACCTGTAACCCTGCAGGAGACAGGGCCCCTGACCCCCAGTAGACCTGTAACCCTGCAGGAGACAGGGCCCCTGACCCCCAGTAGACCTGTAACCCTGCAGGAGACAGACTCCTGGACCCCCAGTAGACCTGTAACCCTGCAGGAGACAGGCTCCTGGACCCCCAGTAGACCTGTAACCCTGCAGGAGACAGGCTCCTGGACTTTCGAGATGATGGTATTTGCGTTGAAGCTAAAGCTGATGACCCAGCAGAGGCCTTGTCTCCAGTCAGCTTAGTCTGACTGGAGGAACGAGGAACGCATCGGTCCATGTGGAGATTGGGTTCCTTAGTGGGCAGTTTCCTTAAGCACTGAGTTCATGCTGTTGTTGTTGGAGGCAAGTTTGGAAAACTTTATCAGTCTGTCCAAACACTGATAAGAACTGATTCCACAAATCTAATCCTGTCGCTTTTTATTTTTGACTATGTCTGGACACAGCAGGATTTATTCTTGGCATATTGTTATATGTTCTATTTGAAAGATTTCTAATTCTCTGACATTTACTGTTCTCATTTGGAGAGTAAATTCCTATTTGTTTTGCCATTTTTAAAATGTAATCTCCAGAAGATCTATTCGTCTTTTTAGCCTGTTGTGTGGTGTTTTCTTTCCTAAATTAAAATGAGTTTGATTACAAAGTGACACATAAGATATCAGAGTTTCCAGTTATGATGTAACCTTCCAACTTAGATGTCTGAATGTAGCCTCGAGGACTGAAGTCACACACACACAGACCTTGACACACATACACGCAATAACATTGAATGAGAAATTGACTAACTGGGATGTGTACCAGCGGTTCTTCACAAAAAATAAATCTGTCAAACGTCCAGAACGACCAACATAAAAGCAGACATAGCCCACTACTCAGCATCTACAAATAATTCTTCCTGAAGTCCGACTCGCAGCTCCAGATATGAGGGTTTGCTGGCTTCGTCATCCACGGACGCTTCACAACGTTAGTGTCTCCAGGCCCAACCACTCTCTCTACATTTAGTCATTTAGCAGACGCTCTTATCCAGAGCGACTTACAGTAAGTACAGGGACATTCCCCCGAGGCAAGTAGGGTAAAGTGCCTTGCCCAAGAACGGCCAGGAATCGAACCAGCGACCTTCTCTGATTACTCGCCCAATTCTCTAACCGCTCAGCCACCTGACTCCCCTCTACATAACAGAACACCTCCCAAGGTCTCCAGTGTAGCACCGCACGACTTCACCACAGGTGGGGTCCTTAGCAGGGTGCTCTTATCTGTCATGTAGGCGTCCCTTTCAAACGCCTGTCTTAGAGGAGACCTGAAAGTGTCCCTGGGCTCCAGCAGGAGAGAGTCCTCTCTCACTGTAAGACACCACCCTGTCTCCCGCTTCATTTGTGGGCTCGCTGTAAATGTTTGATGAACTCCAGTATTTCTTGTCTGTGGCATGTTTCATTATTTATCTGGTGACATGCCTGAGAAGTCACTGAGACAGTAAGGGATGATTCCCCGGTGGTCTCGAGGGCCTGTAGCCAGAGCTCTCTGGCAGAAGGGGAAGCGAGCTCTCTGTAGAGTTTGCATTAGCTCTGTGTGGCATGTGATGCAATGGTTTATCTCCAGTGTAAACTACTTATTTATCTGCCTGAGTGAACGAACCCCTTGGTCGAGGCAGATGAGGTTATGCTTGTGCAATCACTGTGACCCGACCCTGTGAGGAATATCACACACACACACACACACACGTGCGCCACAACCATGAATGCACATGGCTCTGTGCTGTGTGTTGGTTGTAGTTGCTGGTGCCTTGCAGTAGGGGGCAGTGTTACATCGTACAGTAACACGGTGTTTGCTGTATTTCCTTATACACACTGGCCCTCAACGGCTTCTGTAGGGTCAGCAACAGCGAGGAAAGCTTTTATTTGTTAAATAATTTCGAAATTGTTGTATTCACAGGCATGTTTAAGGAAACTTTTTTTTTGTGTGTGGAAGTTATGTGTCTCCCTGAGAGGATTGTGGTGTTTATTGTAGCCTAACATACAATCACGTTTAAGCTTTTTGTAATATGAATAGGCTTAAAATACACTGAACGAAACATGTTTTTTTGGTTTAGGCTACCAGGTGCTTTTTGATCAAGTTTGGAAATACATTTATTGATTTATTGATTCATTATCTTTATTGACGAAGTGAAAGCCAATTTAAAGTATTGAGAACACTTGTTAGAGAAGTCGTTTTATATAAAAAGGGTTTTCACAATATCTAAAGGTTTCGATTAATAAATTATTCAATCCGAAATCAGATTTCAAAGGCCTGTTATGAATTGTTGATAGGCTAAGCGTCATGAGCATCCTACGCCATGTATAATTGATGCTATCCAGACTGAGTAAATAAATTAATATATTTCTGCTGTGCTCATAGCCTACTGCTATAAACACATAATATTACATTGTCATCAAATCATGCGCTCTTTTATTGTTGGTTTATTTTACTAACTGGGAGGGTTTATTTTTGTCAGTTTATTTTTTGATTGATCTTGCGTGCGCATTCTCTGAGCTAGGCCACCGTCCGTCCCGACTCTAACGGACCTTCCGACTCTAAATATACGACCGATGTTTGACTGATGTGTGTGTACGTCATGTTAGAAGGCTTCAAATATGACAAATGTCCTGAGTTACAGGACACCTACCGGTTTGCGTGCTGTCTGTGTAGATGGTGACCGAGTGAGGTGTCCGTACACATTCGGACGGTGGCATGGGAGGTATGGAATGTACACCGGGGCCTGAGTTTATTTTCATAACTTTGTCTGCTTCTGGATCAAGCTAGGTCTCTCTCGTGCTTTCGTCAGTCTGTTAATAACAGTGTTATACTTAGCGACTCATACTGCAGACGTGTAGGCCTATTCCTAGGTTAGTTCCCATGTCGCTTCAACAAATTATGCTTCCGTGATTACGTCCGTTACACATTTCTAGGTTGTTAATAGGGTCAGTCCACTTAATAATAATTCATTGTTTTCTTTTTTTTTATAGCGCTTTTCTAAATACCCAAAGTCGCTTTAAGTCACTTCACTTTGTGTTTACTGACTTTTCCATGACAACCTTTCTTCCTCACATTCGGCAGCCTGAATGTAACATGTATAATGAAAATATAAATATTTCACAGGATGTTGACACAACTGGATTTCAGAAGACATCTCTATGACAACATCCGAGACATTTAGCTCGACATGTCGCACAACCTGTAGATTAACCAAAAGAGTTGAAAGAAAAAAAACAAAATAGACATATAGTCAGAATATAAACCCAAATGTTACACTACAAGAATACAGCACAAGCTAAACTATTCACCCTCAATAGGCCAATACCCCTCATCATCTCCCATTTTTATTGGGCCACTTTTGCTACAATGCATCCTTGTGAAAATCTCATTAGTTCTGTCAGAATCCTCTCTCAGTTCTGCTGTACAGATTCAAATCTTTGAATGGAGCTGTGACTGTGTGGTGACGCAGGCCTCATGCGTCCTGATGGTAGGGTGGTGTTGAAACCTCGCTTTACTGACCATACAAGCACTGTTACGTGGTATCCAAACACTGGCTGTGCGCCCATCATTCAAATCAGGCTCTCTCATTTGACTACATGTCTCTCATATCGATGGCTTTGCAAACCAAGACACCAGATCTAACTCCTGATGAACCATGGTTTTCGGAAGAGGACTTTTAAAAGTTAGTTTTAGGTGGTTTCCTTCTACTTGGTCGGCCATCTTGGCTCCCTGCCCCGGGGACAGGAGATGTTGCGACACCGTGGGAGAACTGGTGTGTTTTACTGTGTCACTTCCTCTGTCAAAGCCCAGTCTGCCAGGCGCACGTGTGTGCTCGAGGATTAATGGAACACCTCCAGGCTTAAGGTTTAATCCGTCAAGTAGATATTGCTTTGAAGACAAAGACTGAGAATGATGAACTCCTGCCCACTGGCGGTTGCCATGGTGAAACTACAGTATTCGATCCAGAGGAGGAAGTGATATTAATTTCAGCCAACAGGAGCTAAGGTTTACAGTGTTGCTCAATAAACCAACAATGGTATCTGTCTAAAGTCAGTATGGTTAATCATTGACAGAACCATAGCAGAACTGTAGATATGTGGAACATGCTTTACTCAAACAACTTCTGGGGCACTTTGGTAGTTTAGGCCATGTCTTCCCCTCTCTCTCCCCCTCTATCTCTCTCTCCCCCTCTATCTATCTCTCTCTCTCCCCCTCTATCTATCTCTCTCTCTCCCCTCTCTCTCCCCTCTATCTATCTCTCTCCCCTCTCTATCTCCCCTCTATCTCTCTCTCCCCCTCTATCTCTCTCTCTCTCCCCTCTCTCTATATCTCTCTCTCTCTCCCCCTCTATCTCTCTCTCCCTGTAGACGTCTCAGTTTATACATATAAATAGTGACTCAGATCACAGTGTTGTTGGGCCTGACTCATTTGCAGTGTACAGAACAGCTAACATCACTGTGACAGACATGTTTTCATTTGCAACACGTTAGGCGTCACCCACTGAGAAAGAGAGAGACAAAGATACTGTAGATAGATTGAAAGACGAAGAGAGAGAATTCAAGAGAGGAGAGAAACAGCAAGAGAGGAGACAGAGGAAAGAGAGAGGTTTTAACAAGCAGGCCACCCACAGTGCTTTGTAAACAAGTACATGATGAAACACAACCACTGAGGCCAGCGAGAACAGCTAGTCTTTCAGAGAAAAGACATTCTGAAATTCTCTTTCTGCCTCCCCCCTCCCTCCCTCCCTCCTCCCCCCTCCCTCCTCCCCTCTCCCTCCTATAGCTACAAGGCTTCTCCCCTCCCCTCTCATTTCCTCCCGTCTCTCCCTGCTGTGAGGATGCTGTCCACGTTGTGCTGGAAGTGTCTGCAGGGCCAGAAAGCACTAAGTACAGCCTAGACAACACTGCCAGACAGTCTGTCTCTCTGCTCCACTCCGTTTCGGCCCTAACCTTGGCCTTCCCAAATATCTCTGTGTGGTTATGCCTGCGGGCCTGTTGGCCTGTCTGCCTGTCAGCATGCCTGCCTGTATGCCTCTCTGTCTATCTATTTGTCTATTTTTCTATCCGTGTGTCGGCCTGACAGATTGGCACACACACACTTTGCAAAGCTCCTGTGTGGCTCAACTGGCTTACAGCAAAAAAAACTCTAATCGCCATCTCAAATCTGCCTAGTCACTTCACTGCCAAGCTGGGCTTGTTCTGTCTCACTGGACCAACCTTCTGCCTTCTTCCTCTTCTCTCTCTCCTCTCTCTCATCCTCTCCCTCCCCCCCCCCTCTCTCTTCTCTCTCTCACCCCCCCTCTTCTCTCTCTCTCTCTCTCTCTCTCTCTCTCTCTCTCTCTCTCTCTCTCTCTCTCTCACCCCCTCTTCTCTCTCTCTCACCATCTCTCTCCTCTCTCTCACCCTCTCCCTCCCCCCCCCTCTCTCTTCTCTCTCTCACCCCCCCCTCTTCTCTCTCTCTCTCTCTCTCTCTCTCTCTCTCTCTCTCTCTCCCTCCCCCTCCTCTCTCTCACCCTCTCCTTCCTCTCTCACCATCTCTCTCCTCTCTCTCACCCTCTCCCTCCCCCCCCTCTCTCTCCTCTCTCTCACTCCCCCTCTCTCTCCCCCTCTCCCCCCCCTCTCTTGTGTCCTTTTCCCCCCAGTCTTGTTAGACTCTCTCTCTCTGTCCTCTCATCCTTCTCTCTGTCCTCTCATCCTTCTCTCTGTCCTCTCATCCTTCTCTCTGTCCTCTCATCCTTCTCTCTGTCCTCTCATCCTTCTCTCTGTCCTCTCATCCTTCTCTCTGTCCTCTCATCCTTCTCTCTGTCCTCTCATCCTTCTCTCAGTCCTCTCATCCTTCTCTCTGTCCTCTCATCCTTCTCTCAGTCCTCTCATCCTTCTCTCAGTCCTCTGTCTCTCTCCTCCCTCTGTCTTCTACGCCTGCGTTGGCTCAGGAGGGCCTGATGTGTCTGCGTCTCACCGGATCTGCGAGGAGGAATAATGAGAACAGTCGATAGACAACTGAGATGAACCAAAATGATTTCATCGTTGCTTTGCAGTCTGGGAGCCTTATCCACATTTTCAAACACCATCACTCAAACTGACAGACAAAAAAACGAGAAAAAGAAAACAAGCAGACAGGTATAGCAATGAGAGGGATGTACTCAGGGTTAGAGTACTTCAAGAGGTGTTAAGGTTCAAATCCTTTCTGGACTGTAGCCTATGTTGCTTTGGATAGAAAGTTGTCTGCTAAATTAGTATATTATTATTAGTCTTTTAGCACTGGCAACTTGACAAGGAGCGTTTTAATCCTAATTCTCTATAATAATTCTCTTAAAATCCCTAAAACCAAGGCATGCAGTTACTGTGTGTGCGAAAGTTACACAACAGCCCCATCGTGCAGACAACAAGATTATCATCACAAAGGAGTCTCAATCAAAGCCAGCAGCAACGACACCATCATGAAGAGCACTGATAGGGACATGCACACATTCAATAGTAATGACTATATAATAATAATATACAGTAGCATACGCTCTAAAACAAACAAGTCAACCCTATGGGTAGTAACTGACATACTGTCACAGTAGCAGTAGAATAACCCTGTTTGATTCAGGATGGATTAAACCTAATCATTGTCATTATCTTCTCACGAGGGCTGCCCTTGAGCATTAATCAAGCTCTGGAGATGGGGGTTGTTGGATGCGGATGACTGGGCAGCACTGGGAGAGGGGGTGTTCTGTGGCCTGCCAGCTGCTCCTCTCTGTCTCCTGCCTTGTTGATTTGTTTGGATGCCTGTGAGTCATGTGTGAATATGCCCTCTTCATGTTGAGGCAGACAAGCAATAAGGCAGCTTTCACAACATGAAGTCACCCTATCCAAGAGTCAGGCTTGGTGTGTGTGTGTGTGTGTGTGTGTGTGTTTGCGTGTGTGGGTGTGAGGCAGCATGTCATTTGAAATCAAGCTCTGTATCTCTCTAGAGGACGGTCATATGCCACTGTTCCTGGCTACGCTCTCTATTGTAGTCACATGGTGTACCTGCCAGAGTCCTACACATACTAATAGAGAGGGAGAGAGAGGAGAAAGGAGAGAGAGGGAGAGAGAGAGAGAGGGGGGGGGGTGGAGGGAGAGAGAGTGAGAGTAAGGGAGAAAGAGAATGGGGGATGGGGTAGAGGGAGGTAGAGGGAAAGGAAGAGAAAGAGAGAGAGTAGTGGGAAAGGGAAAGTGGCAGAGATGGAGAGAGAGAAAGGGAGAGAGAGAGAATGTAATCCCCCCTGCAGCACAGCCAGTCACCCTGCACCATCACAGACAGGGAACCGGAGGCCCATAACAACACACAGGAAACAGAAAGAGGTTAACTGCAGTGTCATCCTCCCAGGTAACCATTAACACCCCTGCTACGCACTGTGGCAGGAGAAACTGCCCAGATCACAGAGCCCAAGCTGCCCAGAGCTCCCCGAGATCCACCCTGGATGAATTCATCTTTAATAGCTGCACATCAGCTGTGTTAGTGGAGGGGGGGGGCAGATGACAGGTCAAGATGTCACCCACTAATCTCACCCCCCCCCGTATTACTGCCAGTCGTTGCCATAGCTCCCCCGACATTTCCCGGGCCGGTCTCGCCGAATGTGCTGTCACCATTAATGTCACACTTGAAATGGCCGTAGCTGGTGGCATTGATTTCATTAGTAAGCCACTCTTAAGAGGATCAGGAGTTTTTTTTTTATTTGGCAAGGCGGATTAAACTGGCCGGCTGGCGGTGTTTAGACAGATTTCCTGCGGCATGTAGCTTATTAAATATGTCAGTCTGTCACAGGCAGGGATGTGCGTCCCCTCGGAGCAGGAGGAAGTGTTCAGTTAGGAGCACAGCGAGACACATGGAGGCTGGCTGAGGCCTGGGGGCCGGGGCTCTGCCAGGAGGAGTGAGGCTGCCAGCCCTTCTCCTCCCCAGCCCCAGCTGAGACCAGCTACTGCTCTGCAAGTCACAGCCTGAGATCCCACAATGCACCACATCCCTCTCACTAACAAGGCCGTGCCTTCGTCTGCGGCCTGATGACACATTTCTCAGGGTTAAGTTCACATTTGAAAATCCTCCCACTTGCCAAGTGCTGTTTCCCCTCTCGGTGCCTTCTGCAGCATCAAGCTGTGATGTCTTCCCCGATGCTGAGGTAGTGTCTTCTGACAGGGCTGATCTCTACAGTAGATGAAGGACTGTTTTCTTGTTGAGTGCTGAACAGAGAGCCCATTAGGGGGGCAGCCATGCTCCTGCTCCTGGGTCAGACAGCCGGCTAATGCCTAATGTTCCGGACATCCAGTATGTTTCATGTCACCTCAGGTGTGTGTGTGTGTGTGTGTGTGTGTAATCCTCACAGCCTGCCATGGAGGTGCTGTCAAAGGTAATAGGTGTGTGTGTAATTGTTTTGTGTGTGGGTGTGATTCTTTGTGTGTATTTCTGTGTGTGTGTTTCTGTGTGTGTGTTTCTGTGTGTGTTTGCCTGCATGTCTCAGTGCTTGTGCTCTCTGGTGTTCCCAGTGTGTGGCAGGACTCTGTCAGGCTCTCACCTCCAGACTCACGTCAGAGTGTTAGAGCCCAGGACCACACCAGGCAGGTCTGCTGTGACTTCAGCATCCATACGCTCCTGACTGTCACATCTCTGCTCACCGCTACAGAGGAGCCTCCCATCCACACAGGGCCTTTTAGACTGGAGATAAGAACTCCTCCTGGCCACGCGTCCTCGCCGCGGAGCCACAGAGCACCGTCAGCACAGCGCTCAGCCAGAGTTATTAAATAACCAGACAAACACAGGTCCGCCGTCGAGCCGTCGAGCCGTCGAGCGCTGACTATGAGAGAGTTCAGGGCCCCTGGGCGGAGGTGTCTGAGAGCTCGTTGCTTTGAGGTTTATTCATCGCCTATAGCTCTCGGGCTATGAAGAGAGAGATCTGAGTGGTTGAAGTGAGCTGCTAATATGACCCAGAGGGAGGTCGTTTTCCAGGATGGGTTATGTGTCCGGAGAGAGGGGGTTGGAATCTGAGCTACCAGAGACAGACCCTGGTGGTCAGAGACAGACCCTGGTGGTCAGAGACAGACCCTGGTGGTCACAGACAGACCCTGGTGGTCACAGACAGACCCTGGTGGTCAGAGACAGACCCTGGTGGTCAGAGACAGACCCTGGTGGTCAGAGACAGACCCTGGTGGTCAGAGACTGAGACTGCTGTATGTTGGAAGGATCAAGCACTGTTTTGGGTTTGCAAAACAGAATGTCCACGTGCGTGTGTGTCGGTGTGTGTGTTTGCCTTTGTGTGTGTGTGTACGTGTGTGTTTTTCTGTGAATGTGTGTGTGTCTGTGTGTGTGTTTCTGTTAGTGTGTGGGTGTGTGTTTGCCCATGCGTCTCATTGCTCACGCTGCCAGACAGAGATCACTGTCCGTGAGGCTGTGTGTCTGTGTGTGTCTCTGTGTGTGTGTGTGAGTGTGTCTCTGTGTGTGTGTGTGTGTGTGTCTCGGTGTGTGTGTGTGTGTTTGTTGACACTGTGCCTACTGCTGCTGGTCTTTTTGGAGGGAAGCCACAGGGAAGACATTTGATTTGCAAATGTTTGAGGGAGAAAATAAAATCCTATGTGTTGTTTGTTCCCACAGGCAGGATTCAAAAAACTTGCCAGCGCTAGGAAAGGTTTCTACATTCAACAAAACGCTCACGGAGAAAGCAGATTTCACACTTCAAGGATATCCCACCTTCGATTCTGAGGCACAGTTCACATTGCAATAATCTGTTTTATCCAGCATTAAGTGTCGTGTCTCTGGGATGACTTCAGTAGAAGGCAGAACGTTAGAACATTAGAATTAGAACGTTAGAACATTAGAATTAGAACGTTAGAACATTAGAATTAGAACGTTAGAACATTAGAATTAGAACGTTAGAACATTAGAATTCACCCACAGGGATTGTATGTGTCAGCGTTCCAGTCAAAACCTTTTTTTACACGTTCCTGTCAAGGTCGTCAGTGTTTGCTGCTCTGAGTGCACACGCACACTGTGTGTTTACGCAGGCTGCTCAGCACACAGTCGGACTATCGGCAACAATGTTCCGCCGCTGGCACGCAGGAGTTCAATGTCACCTATAAGTCACTTCACTTGGTTCATTTGTCAGCAGCTCGGGCGAGGCTGAGGCCTGACCAGCCAACTCTGCTGTGGGAAGCTACAGGTGTTTCCTCTGATACGATCTCTGTGTCTCTCTCTCTCTCTCCCTCTCCCTCTCCCTCTCCCTCTCCCTCTCCCTCTCCCTCTCCCTCTCTCTCTCTCTAACCAGGAAGTAAGAGTCATACACTCATCAACATCCAGAAGAAGCCCTCGTGTTTCTCAGCTTGACAAGAGGACTGAATCGTCACCCAAAGACAGGATGGCTTCAGCTCACAGTCCTTGTAAGTACCAGACTACGTTTCTGTATTGTAATAGCTGACATTCTGGGGATTTTGATGTTAGGTTCCATACTTTAAAGATGTTGTTTTAGGGCATTTCTGCTTTGACCAGACAGATCAGGAAATGTAGGGAGAGAGAGGGGAGGACATGCAGGAAAGGGCCCGGGCTCGGAGTTGAACCCGGGTTTTACACTTTCAATGAAAGGATCGTTTTATCTCTGTTACTCAGGACATGTGTGTACATGCAAAGAGGCTGAAGCCGAGGGTGTGGTGACTGTGTGGTCTCTGGGTGTCTGGACAGTGTAATGTCCAAAGTGTTGTTTAAGGGTTCATATTCCAACACTGTGTGACCTTGTCAGTCTGTCTGTCTGTCTGTCTCTCTGTCTGTCAGTCTGTCAACAGCTACATCACTGTCTGCTTCTCAGACAGACAGAAAGGAGAGAGAGATGGAATGATAGAGAGACAGAGAGAGAGAAGAGAGAGAGAGAGAGAGAGAGAGGTAGAGGGAGAGAGAGGTAGAGGGAGAGAGGGAGGGAGGGAGACATAATGAGAGAGAGAGAGTGACAGATAAGGAGAGATAAGGACAGAGTGAAAAAGAGAGAGAGAGAGAGGGGAATAGAGGTGAGAGTGAGTGAGTGAGTGAGGAGAGAGAGAGAGAGAGAGGTAGAGGGAGAGAGAGAGGTAGACGGAGAGAGAGAGAGAGAGAGAGAGGTAGAGGGAGAGAGAGAGAGAGAGAGGTAGAGGTAGAGGGAGGAACAGAGGAGGGAGTGAAGGATGGATTATGAGCCAGCTGAGGGAGTCCAGGCAGATGGACATGTTGACAGCTCTCCGCCTGGAAAGGACAGTGTGACTACCACTCTACACACTCACACACACACACACATGCACACACACACACACACAAACAAGACACACACTCACATGCACTCACACACACACACACACACTCACATGCACTCACATGCACTCACACACACACACACACACTCACATGCACTCACACACACACACACACACACACACACACTCACACAAACAAGACACACACTCACATGCACTCACTCACACACACACTCTACCCACTCACACAAACAAGATACACACTCACATGCACTCACACACACACACACTCACACAAACAAGACCCATGCACACACAAAGACACAAACTGACAACACATGCAAAACACACTCTGTACGGATGGTTCAGTCAACATGACTGAAGTGGGAAAATCTGAAAAGCCACCCGGTCATCATGTGAACACTTCTCCTTGACCTTTCACCTTCAGGCTTACCTGACTTTTCTCCACTTCTAAATCACAGTCCAGGCTAAAAGCGGAGGACACCCTATAGCTCAGAGGACTGGTGTAAATGATGGCCTTTGTCCCGCTGACAGGCTGACAGTGATGTGTCTGAGACAGCGCTGGGTGATTTAGCGGGCAGAGAGACTGACAGAGGAAAGACGACAGAGTGAAGCAGAGTTAAACACAGTGATATGCACGATCCCTGGGGTATACACAGGCAACCCCCTCTCTTCACAGAGCTTTTGTTTCATAGAGACACATCTGGTTTTGCGCGAGGGTTCCGACTGTTGGGTTGAAAAATCTCCTATCGGAACAATAGAACAATTATTGTGGCTGAAATGTTCTGAGCAGAAACTGAACCAAACTTTTTTTTAACACAATTCTTTAGAATTGTTTGTGTGTTTTTTTGGTGATGTTTTTGTAATGATTTTCACTTTCAGATTTCCAAACAAATATTTTGCGGATCAAAAATAATTGGATAAAAGTTTGTTTAAAATTGAAATTGATAATCAAGTGATTCTTAATTAAGGTGTATTGAGCCATCTCAAATTTCGATTAAAGCGCAGTACTGATTTTTCAGGGTGGAATAATCCCATTTAGAGTCATGAAGCATTCACACAAACCCAAGCCTGTGCTCTTAGCAATCACCCACAGCAAACATAAATCCTCAACATTAAATGCTAGAGAATCGATTCAGCAGGCACAGCTAGATAAATAAAGAAGGAAACATCTTAAATCTGTGAATTTTAATTTACGGTCGAGTTTCCTTCCCACCGTGGTGAAGACTCCAGCCTCACACCTGAGCTGGACGTCATCTGCTGTTTCACACCACATATTCCAGAGGAGTTTGTTTACTTCACACACACAGAACAGGAAATCCATGTGCAATTTCAGGGAGATTAGCAGGCTGAGTGCATGTTTCCCAGCAGGCAGATAACCCGGTGGGGCTCTGCTCTACTCTGCTCTGCTCTGCTCTACTCTACTCTGCTCTGCTCTGCTCTGCTCTACTCTACTTGCCGCACCACCGCCGCTCCAGGGAGCTCTCTCATCGCGCCCTTTCTTTTCCAGGAAATAATAATGCTTGCTCTCTGTTTGTCTGAGTGTGAGGGTGGGTCCCGGCAGGATAGGGAGGCAGGGTTAGAGGCAGGGCAGCAGTGCTGGGAGGCAGGCTGTTAGAGGCAGGGGGTTACAAAAACACTATATATGTTAGCTCTCACCTCTATCAGGATTTGTGATGTGTATGGCTTTGCTGGTTGACTGGCTGACTCACCTACTCATTGACTGACTCCCTGACTCACTCTGACTCACTGGAGTGGTGTAACAGAGACAAGGCCAAGGCTGGTGAAGGTGTCTCAGGGTGAAAGGAAGAGTGAGAGAAAGATGAGTGGAGGGAAACAGACAAAGAGGACGAGAGAGATTAAGAGACAGGAGAGAGAGAGGGGGGCAAGAGAGATGGAGAGAGAGAGACGGAGAGAGAGAGATGGGCGAGAGAGATGAAGAGACAGGAGGGAGAGAGAGGGAGAGGTAGTGGTGGGGGGGGGGGGGGGGGGGGCGAGAGCTCGATCGATTTAGAAACAAAGAAACAGTTGTGGAAACGTTGGTGTGAGTGACTGGAGAGAGCTGGCTGTGTCACCTGACCTGAGTCACGTGACCTGAGCCAGCAGCAGTGACTGAAGGCTGCTGGACGTACCTGCCATCTAGTGGGCCGCCTGCTTCTAATTCAGCTGTCAGTATGTCTGGTTTATTTATCCATGCCTGAGTGCATTCAGTGTGTGTTCACTCATTCTATAACATCTCAGAAATAACTGTAGAGTGGATTTATTGAGCAACTCCATGTTTAGATTGAAAAACAGGTAAGACACACACACACACACACACACTGATAAACACACACAAGCTAATACACGCCCACACCACACACATGCACAAACACACACACGCAACACACAAAGAAACACACACACATATCACACTCATACGTACACATGCACACACACACACACACACACACACACACACACACACATATCACACTCATACGTACACATGCACACACACACACACACGCACACACACACACACACACACACACACACACACACACACACACACACACACACACACACATATCACACTCATACGTACACATGCACACACACACACACACACACACACACACACACACACACACACATATCACACTCATACGTACACATGCACACACACACACGCAACACACAAAGAAACACACACATATCACACTCATACGTACACATGCACACACACACACACACACACACACACACACACACACACACACACACACACACACATCCCGGTGTTGTGTTTGCAGGGCTCCAGATGTGAGAGGCAGCCTGTGTTCAGCTCACTCCTGTCCATCTGGCATCAGAATCTCCATCTGGGACCATGGCGCCCACAGAGCTCCCCAGAACGCAGGTGCCCTCCGTCCAGTCTCCCCCCATGTCCACGCCTCACTCGTGTTCAAACCCTTCATTATCAGAGTCAGGTGGCTGAGCGGTTAGGGAGTCGGGCTCGTAATCTGAAGGTTACACAATGTTTTCCTTGACGATATACAAAAATGCAAAATGTCCCTAAACACGTGGCTGTCAGAAGTGTGTATCCACGCTCCTCTCTGACCTCTGGAGAGAGGCAGGCGTCATAGACTGTTAGGTTCCTGTGACATAAGGTTAAGAGCATGTGGGGTACCTTGTCTAAAAAAAGCCCCCAGTTTCCCTCTCACCCCCTACGCCCTCCACCTCAGCGCCGTCTTTGGGGGGATCGAGAGGGGGGGGGGGATCTAAAATAAAATCAGCTGTCCCTGTCTGCCAGAGCCCATAGCAGTGCTAGCCTTCACTCCTGGAGCTGGTCTCCAACCGTCTGTCTCTCGTCCCCCAGCTCCTGCTTCTCTCCCTGGGTTCAGACCTGGTGACCAACCCCCTCCTAACCCTCCAGGGGAGACCCAACACCTTTCCTTTTCCTGGGATTCTATCGTCTTCTGATACAAACCTTTACGTGCTGAACTTTAATACATATTCACGGCAGCGGACTGAGGCGTAGAGGAAGGACGTAAGGTAAGACAGTCGCTGTCCCTGCCGTGACAGATGGCCCCAGTGAGCTGTGAGTGTGGGTCGACTGATGATGTTGAATGACTCGGCAAAACCAAGATCCAAGGTGCTCTGAGAGTGGCCAGTCTCTGAATGAGCAGCGGCTTCAGATGGCGTGTCGGGGGTTTGTGGTGTGTCTCATGTTTGGAGTGTGGTTAGTAAAGGACAGATCCACAGAGGGTTTGAAGTCAGATGGTCTGGGTTGTGTGTGTCGTGTTTCTGTGTAGACAAAGTGTTTAGCATGCAGAAGGGATGCCGGTACCTCCACAGCTATAGCCTCTGTCTTTTTAAAACATTTGCACTGTTTTGTGTGTGTGTGTGTGTGTGCAGTGAGGGTGATACACAGAGAGACACACCAGAGTCATCCTCTGGCTTCTCCTCTCGATCCGTCAGACAGCCTAATAATCCTCTGTTTTTCCTTTTTGCCGCTTTGAAGAAAAAAATACCCCTTTGGAACTGACATTTCAATTAGCCGCGTTAGACTTTTTGGCTGCTTTTCAGCCCTTGTCAGCCAAAAGCCCAGGCCAGCCTGGACTAGAATAAGGGATTAAGTTGATGTACTAGTCCTACTCCGCAGCCAGAGGGCAGGCTCAGGGGAAAACACAGATGTATGTCTAGGCAGAAGCCGTCACTGGACACCGGTGTTTTGCTCCAAAGTTCACCTCAGGACCAGGTTGTTCCACAGAGGCTAGCTAGATAGCGACACGGCGAACCCCTACAGATATTTACAGGAAGCCATGTAGCAGGAAGTGACAGTGGGGTCACTGGCACCCTCGGGCTTGGTTTGCCAACGCTGCAGAGCCATGCATTTCCCCCTCCTCGTCCCCTCCCTCCCCCCTCCCTCCCCCCTCCTCGCCCCCTCCCCCTGTCCCCTGCTGTCTCCCACTCCTGTCTTCCTTTCCCTCTCTCCACCCCTCTCCACCCCTCCCTGTCTCCCTCCCTCCATCCCCCCTCTCCATCCACCCCTCTCCACCCCTCCCTGTCTCCCTCCACCCCTCCCTGTCTCCCTCCACCCCTCCCTGTATCCCTCCCTCCACCCCTCCCTGTCTCCCTCCCTCCACCCCTCCCTGTCTCCCTCCACCCCTCCCTGTATCCCTCCAGCCCCCCCTCTCCATCCCCCACTCTCCCTCTCCTGAGCTCCCCATCCCCCCCTCTCCATCCCTCCATCCCCCCCTCTCCACCCCTCCCTGTATCCCTCCATCCCCCCCTCTCCATCCCCCCTCTCCATCCCTCCCTCCCCCTCTCCTGACCTCCCCGTCCCTGCCTGGCCGGAGGCGGCTGAAAGGCGTGCGGTCCCGCAGGTCAGAGATTAAGAGGTAATCCCTGGAGGAGAGAGTCCGGGCGTGATCCTGGGTCACACGCTGCCACACACAGGCACTTTCCTCTGTAAGGGACGCCAAGCAAGAGCACACATGCCCTCCAGCGAATAGCCCTCCGTGCTTCTCTGATGGCAATATCGAAATGCAAACAAGCTCTAAGCTGCTTATAGATTACAGCGTCCTAACCGGTAAGCCATTTGAGTGCGTTATCATCTCTGAAAGCCGTTTAAAATCACTAATTAAACAACGGTGAGTAGCTGTTCTCGAGAGAAGAGGCCTTTTAAAGCCTGCAGAGATATGCAGTCTTATGAGAGGAGTCCTTGTGCTTAACCTCTCTTCTCTATAGACAACACGCAAGTGTACACACAAACACACACACACACGTACACGCCAAACCATACAGACTGACACACACACCTTTCATCTCCTTTCTCAGGGAAACAGGACTCGTCAGACAGGCTGGGTTATTAAAAGGAGGGATTTGCTGTTGCGAGAGGCTCCTTGCGGAGGCCTCACTTAGCTCTCCTCCGTGCCACGCCAGCTCCACATTCCCCATTCCACGGCCTCCTAACATACCCCAGGACTGTTGTCACTGTTGGGTGACATTACAGTGATCCTGCCCCACTGACAGACTCCGTCCATGACGTGAGGCCTTCTCCCCCCCCCCCGGTGATGAATGAGGACATTATCTTTACATCCCTGTGTCGGACGAGCGGTGCGTTACACGAGACCGTGGTGTCGGGTGTCTGGGTTTATGGGATGTCGGGTAAAACCCTGTTTATTTTCGGTCGTTGCTGTGCTGGCCCTTCATCCGTCCTCCTCCTGCTCCTGCGAGGCGATTGGTTTACCCCGATATGCCGACTGCAGAGTAGAAACTAAAATAGTGTCGGATTCATGACAACGCGATTTCGTCACATGGTTCGCCAGACAAAGATAAGCCTCGGACCAGCGTCTGTGGACTTGAACCGTCAGACACGTCCACTTTGGACAACCTACCGATTCCAGGAATAGGACGTGAAAAAACGAGTTCTGTATTTGTAGTTGTTCTAAAACGAGAGAGCTGGATATTTCTGGTACGAGAAATGCCAAGCGTCGAGAACATTTCCAGGAACATTCATGTCCCCTGAAGAGTGAACCAGTCCAGCACATTGTTTCAGACACGACCTCAACAGTACTATAAAAAGGATGACGTGTGATGCTACATACGAAACACCAGTCAGTCGTGACCTATATGAAACACGTCGATCATCTGTTGATGTCAGCAGATGTGCTTAAAGACTTCTTCACCAGATCATGTCAGCAGATGTGCTTAAAGACTTCTTCACCAGATCATGTTTTACGTTTCTGTGACCTAGGGACAAATAAACATCGACCGAGCTATTCGAGGATCGGCTGACTTTTTAAAAGCCAAAAGGTGATGGCGAAAGCTGGTAATGAGAGAAAGTCAGTTTGGGTTTCCGTCCCCCTTTGAGGCCAGCGTGTTGTTGGTGCTCCGACGCCAGAGGGGTCACGGTGGGGGGGTCATTGTGGGGGGTGCTCAGGACCTGGGGAGATGAGGCTCTTTCTGCCTTAATGATCCTATCGTCAGATAGAAATCAATAGGCATCTCTAATTGGATGTCCACCGAGCATGCGCTGACCAATCGGTGAGAGGCTCTCGTTTGGCGGGTGAGTGAACTCGTCCCTCTGTGGCCATAGTGAGTCTGTCTAAAGGATAGATGGACATCTTCCAGAACAGTCCACAGATATACGGCAAGCTCTCAGTGGCTGATGGTACTTTTACTGTGGTCAAGCCCCTATTAGATAATCACTACTTTTATTGCTACACACTGTAGGATTGATGTGATTTAGCTTTTCAGTTTGAGGAAAAATATTTTACTTTGTTTTTTGTGGAAGGAGGTCCCTTGATACAATTACGTACGTTGCAGTATATGCAGTTTATCAAATTGAATTGTGTGTCTGTCTTCAGTGAACAATGAGGTATAAAAATGCAGTACTCTACTAAATGTATATCTTGTCCATGTCTATACATAGACCACATGGTCCTTCCACGTGACCATGCATTTGTTTCCAGGAACTGATTGATACGTAGGATATTTTGAAAACGTCTCTAAAGACCAATTAGTTTCTTGGAAACACATGCCAGCTTTTATGATGCCATAAGACTCAGTTTAGTTTCCAATGAGAACACTGTAAATATCAAAATACCAGCAGAGATAGGTTGGCTTCTTTCATATAAATCCTGCATTTAACATCATGCATAAGTTATGAGGTACTATGAACACAGAGCACACACACTCACTGACACACACACTCACTGACACACACACTCACACACACACTCACACACACACTCACTGACACACACACTCACTGACACACACACTCACTGACACACACACTCACTGACACACACTCACTGACACACACACTCACTGACACACACACTCACTGACACACACACTCACTGACACACACACTCACTGACACACACACTCACACACACACTCACTGACACACACACTCACTGACACACACACTCACTGACACACACACTGAACAAAAAACAGAACAGTATCCTGACATTTGTTTGTGGTACGTTTGTGTGTGTGTGTGTGTGTGTGTGTAGCTGCAGGCAGCCCAGGTGGTCGGCGGTCAGATCGTCCAGAGGAGGGGCAGAGCCCGGGAAACGAAGCTGACCTTGGAGAAGAAGCAGAGCTCATCTCCCTGAAAGAGCGCATGGCCCTGTACCAGGCTGCAGTGACCAAGAGAGAGCCCAGCTCAGCTACGGGGGTGAGGAGGGGAGTGAGGAGGGGGGTGAGGAGGGGGGAGGTTGTTAAGGAGGGAGGGGCTGGGGAGGCTTGAGGGGGGACTGAAGCTTGGGGCTGGAGGTAAGGGGGGTTGGGGGGCTGGAGGTAAGGGGGGCGGGAGGTAAGGGGGGTGATGGTCTCTGATGAGGGAGACCGACCCTCTAAAAACAGACTGATGCACTGACGTGTAAGTCACTGTAATAAAACAGTGAGGAGGTTTCAGTTACTGTGGTTCAAATGTACAGCACATAGCGATTGGGGACAACGATGTCCTCCTATTTGAGAGAAAGTAAACAGAGAAAAGCAACCTCTGTTGCCCTTCATTAAGACTGGGGGTGCACAGGGAGGGCTGCTAATGCAGGTTAGTTCATTAAGATGTCGATGCTGAAAGTGCTTCAGGCTCTTAGACGCTTCTCTCTCCATCTGAGTTCTGGGATCTGCTCTGTTGCACTGAGGCTTCTTCACCATCACATGCAAATTAAAACCTCAGTTTGCGGATTTCTGTTTTCTGGGTGTTTAGATGCAGAGGCTGTGCTTCTATCGCAGTCCAGGATTGACTTTGAATCTTTTGTTATAAAATCCCTGTGTTTAATAACATCACGGAAACCTTTTTGAAATTGTGTTTATTGGTTGAGTTGTGGCTCAACCTTTCAAACCTTTTTTTCAGAACTTTTTTCCCCAAATATTTTTATAAACCCCCCCCCCCATTTTTTTTTTTACCTTAAAAAAAAAAAAATTCTACCTCAAAAATACAATTCAAGTACAGTAACAAAGTATTTGTAATTTGTTACTTCCCATCTCTGGCAACTTCCAACTGTGAATTTGTGGGTTAGGATTAGGGTCCTTTAATTTGTGAAAAGCTATTCAGCCTGGCTATAGATCGTTTAAGAGAACAAGTTGATTGCAGCACTGCGCTGGCCCTCAGCTGCCTGGTCGGTCATTAACGCAGGTCAAAGGTCACTAACGCAGGCCAGAGGTCATGACCTCAGTTGACCCCTGTGTGGTGCCTGGTGACAGCTGAGGGGAAGAGGCTTCCAGGTCCCAGGGACGCGGGTCGCGACTAGCAGCCAGTCTGGGTGCCAGACGAAATCTGGACGGGGAATGTTTAATCAGAAACCATCCAGCTGTCGCTCGTGACAACGGGGTCTGTAAAAGCCAGTGGCTGATCTGTCTGTCTGTCTGATCAGCATCTATGATCACACAGTGTGTTGTGAGAAGACTTTGTTCCGGTTAAGCTTAGGGATTCGTATTCAGTCAGAAGTCATACAGAAGTCAAAACATTTAGAGGTTTCCGCCATGTTACACCGAAATGCTGTTTAGACTTCCGGGTCGTGCAAGACAAGAGTAGTACAGGTTAGAAGAGAGAGGCAGCTTCATACCTACAAGACCATTTCTGGAAACTTCCACCTCCATATTAGGAAAACCAGACAGCCAGAACACACCCAGATGGGGTAGAACCATAACTAGAACCATTGTAGCACCTGGGGTTTAACGGAGCCGTGTTGTCCTGGACGCAGGTGATGGAGGAGGAGGCATGTTCGCTGCCCGGGGGGCTGGCCAGCGTGAAGAAGCAGTTTGAGACTCACGAGGTCTCCTCTTCCTCCCAGAGCGCCGTCACCCACGTCCACTACCAGCAGAGAACCGTCCAGGTACGGACACACACACACCCTGCTCGCAGACACACACACACCCTGCTCGCAGACACACACACACCCTGCTCGCAGACACACACACACCCTGCTCGCAGACACACACACACACACCCTGCTCGCAGACACACACACACCCTGCTCGCAGACACACACACACCCTGCTCGCAGACACACACACACCCTGCTCGCAGACACACACACACCCTGCTCGCAGACACACACACACACACCCTGCTCGCACACACACACACACCCTGCTTGCAGACACACACACACCCTGCTCGCAGACACACACACACCCTGCTCGCAGACACACACACACCCTGCTCACAGACACACACACACCCTGCTCGCAGACACACACACACCCTGCTCGCAGACACACACACACACACCCTGCTCGCAGACACACACACACCCTGCTCACAGACACACACACACCCTGCTCGCAGACACACACACACCCTGCTCGCAGACACACACACACCCTGCTCGCAGACACACACACACCCTGCTCGCACACACCCACACACACACCCTGCTCACACACACCCACACACACACCCTGCTCGCAGACACACACACACCCTGCTCGCAGACACACACACACCCTGCTCGCAGACACACACAGACAGACATGCTCTACACACACATACCGCAGCCAGAAGCACACATATAGACAGGTACCCACACAGACAGACGCATATACACAAACACACACACAAATCATAACATCCCACCCATAAGAAAAAAAGGTGCAAATCTGCTAAACTGATTTCCTCTAACGATGCTGTTGGAAAACAGACACAGCTGGACCCGCCTCTGATGAGCGTTTTCCCCCTCGTTTAGTTTAATCAGGTGTCAAACTTTTAGTTCCTTTGAAGCCTTTCTGTTGACGGGAAACAGAAGTTAAGGAGTGCATCTTTTATGTCTCCGAGGCAACAGTCAGCTTCCTTCGTGGGCGAGAGACTGTGGGAGAGGCTAAAGGTGTGAAATGAATCTGCATGCAAGATGCGTGCAAAATGACGTTGTGTCCTTGGGCAAGGCACTTCACCCTACTTGCCTCGGGGAATGTCCCTGTACTTACTGTAAGTCGCTCTGGATAAGAGCGTCTGCTAAATGACTAAATGTAATGTAAATGTAGTACTGAATTATAGATAGAGACAGGGAGGTGAGATGTAGGAGGGGATTTTGTTGCGTGTTGTTCCTGAGGTGAAACTTAGGCACTCTATCTTTAAGTGTCTGACACATTGTAGGGAAGCGGATCACGCCTGTGAAACATTAAGACAAACTGCACAGTGAGTGAAACGGCTTTGTTGATGTGGTACAGATCTGTGGAGACGGTTTAAAATGCAGATACCCTGCCAATGCTTGTATCGTTCAAGCCTTATTCCAAAACAAACAAACAATATAAATTAGTATCTGCCCGTCTGTCTGTGTGTCTGAGGAGATGGCTATAGTTCAGTGGTACAGCAGGTCACAGGTTCGAATCCCCCCTGAGGGAAAGCATCTGCTAGATTGATGTGTAGTTGTCATGACCAGAGTGTTCTCCTCTTCAGGAAATGTCCAGCTCATCAGAGGTAGTGGTGAGGACCAGCACCAGAGAGGTCATCCCTGGCAACCAGCAGGTGACCACCCATCATGATCAGCAGGTAAGAATCAAATCAAAACTTTATTTGTACTGACATTTTTTTTACAAGCAGAAGGCTTCAACGATGCTGCTTCAACTCTTGACTCTAAGGCCCAGTTTCCCAGACATGGATTAGGTTGGATTAGATTCAACTGTGTTGTCATGGTGCAGAGTACAGCTACAAAATCAATGGCATACAGAATAATATTTGCAAATAGTTTTTGAACACAGCACACTTTAATTATCTTACTCTCTGTGTTTCTTCCCAAGGGAAGCTTTAAGCCTTACCAACAGGCTTGGATCTAGTCAATACTTCACTGTGTATCCACAAGGCTGTACCAAAGCAAACCCTTATAACATGTTGTATACAGTAGCCTAAGAGGAACTGCATTTTATTAACTCCAGAATCATAGCATACAATATAGCTAGCATGTCTGTATATTGCAGATTTATTGTCCATATGTTACATCAAACATCCTAAATATCTCAATGCTCCGACAGGAGGATTTAGTCATTTTATGTTGTAAAGAAGGAATTCAAAGTACACTAACGTCATGTTTCAAATTGATTGGATGGACTGTGGTGAATGAACTACATAGTTCTGGGAATTTTCAAGTAACTCTGATAAGAGAACAGTTTGAGGTCACTGCTGCAAAACAACCATTGTGAAAACCAGTTACCTTTTTTCTCCTAACAGATGACTCATGATCAAAGAGTCCAGCATATGAACGTGGCCTCCGGTTATGACGACCATTATGATGAAACAGGTTGAGTATAAAACCATTTCATCTAGTTCTTTCATATTGCAATTTGTAACACCCTCCTACATGTGTGTTGTGTATTCATAATCTCTGGATATCCACGTGGACACTCCCACAGGTCTAAATTAGGGACGGGGTGTGGAACTAAAGGAAGCTGCAGATGGTTGTGTTTTCAGAGCCGCTAAATCTAATCTTGGCACCCAGGGAGCTGATATATTGCTACTTCAGCTTCAAATATATAAAAAAAAAACAAAGAGATAGTTTGTTAACGAAACAATACAATTTATTTTCATTTCTTTGTGCTTCCAAGCGTGTGTAACGTGACCAACGTTTCCCCTCTGCAGCGGTCAAGGTCATTGGAAGAGAGGATTTGCCAAAAGTCTCCACTCAAGCTTTGAAACAGCAGTATGAAAAGACGATTGAGGATGCTGCACCAAGCAAGCAAATTAAGGTAATGATGCTCGATGTTTGGCGGTTTGGAAGATTTTTAAAGCATTAGCATTCATCTGTGGCATTCTACAAGGTCACAATCAACACAGTGATGCAGGTTTCATCATTAAATCATTAGTCATTAAGTGGGATTGGATCAAACTGTCACATTAGCAGTCATTCTGAATCTGAGTTCAGACAACAATTATTCTCTTTAATCCTCTTCCTTTTCCTATTTGCTCTGCTTTACTGCAACAACACTATTTTTCCCTCAGTTCTCTCCTCCAAATTAGTTTTTCAGCATTTTAAAAGAGGCTTGTAAAGTACCCACCTCGTGGCACTTCAATTCTGATGACTTTTGGTCGACACTTTCTCTCTTTCCTCACTGTCTTCTTCTGTCCCTGCTTTCCATCTCTGCCACATTAACATCAACAACAACAACACACACACAGATTGATCTGGACTACAACCAGTTTCAGTGGGCACCGGTCACCCAGTCCTCCCAGGAATCCAGCTATGAAAGTTCGTCCACTACAAGGACAGCTGCTGCCTCTTCATTCGTCACTGCCTCTGCCTCTGCCTCAGCCTCAGCCTCTGCCTCTGCCTCATCCGTAGCTTACGAGAGCATGGAACACTTCCCGGCTCCTCCCCCAGACCTAGAGCAGGTGCCGGAAGATATCCTCGAGCACTCCTCCTCCCTGCAGTCCCACCTCCAGGCCTCCCAGCAGAAGTATGCCATGACCAAGGAGCAGCTGAACAAGCAGAAGAGCTACAAGGAGCTGAAGCGCCTCTGCAAACACGTCCACCCAGAGGTCCGCGACAACCTGGAGAGGGACTTCTTTAGCGATGTCACGGAGAGAGACATCTCTCACCTGGACAGCGAGGAGGAGGTGAGCGGGGACTTCCAGCAGGCCTGCTACGTGTTCGAGAACAACGGGAGCAGCCCCGGTAAATGCATGAGCCCCGAGCGAGAGTACCTGGAGTGGGACGAGATCCTGAAAGGCGAGGTGCAGTCCATGCGCTGGATGTTTGAGAACAAGCCTCTGGACTCCATCAAAGACGACACCCCGGATGAAAACGACACGAAGAACATCGCCCAGCATGAGATCATTGCCGGGAAGGACGTCAGGTACGCCACGTGGATGTTTGAGACCCAGCCCATGGACGCCCTGGGAACAGAGACCCCTGACCTCACGGACCTGACTGCGAAGCAGGCAGAGCTGGCCAGGGGAGACGTCCGGACGGCCACCTGGCTGTTCGAGACCCAGCCGCTGGACAGCATGAACAAGATCTACCAGGAGGACGAACAAACCATGGAGGTCGTGTTCACCAAGGACATCACGGGAGGGGACGTGAAAACCGCCAGGTACCTGTTTGAAACGCAGCACCTGGACTCACTGAGCCAGACCGAGACCATCGACGAGAGCCGCTTCCTAAACCTGAAGTCGGAACTGGAGGAGATCAAAGGAGAGGTGAAGACGACCACGAGGATGTTTGAGACGTACCCGATGTGTGTCATCCGGGGAGACTCCGGCCAGATGCTGGAGATCACCACCATCCGGAGGGAGGAGACGGCGAAGGGCGACGTGAAGACCTCCCGCTGGCTGTTTGAGACCCAGCCTCTGGACATGATCAACAAGGACCCTGCCATGGTCAAGCTCATCTGCGGCGTCTCTATGGAGGACCACCCTCAGGGGGGAGTGAACAGGGGCAGGTGGCTGTTCGAGACCAAGACCCTGGACTCCATTAAAGATGAGGAGTGGGAGATGTCCAGGACCCGGAGGGAGGACGTCATCGGGGCGGACGTGAGGAAGCATTGTCTGGTGTTTGAGACGCAGCCGATGGACTCTCTGAAGGACGACGCCAACGCCAGGCCTTTGCCCTCTGAGGAGATCGTGGGAGGGGATGTGCGCTCAGCAAAACATCTGTTTGAGACAGTGCCGATGGACAACCTGAAGGATCTGCCTGAAGTGGGCAAACTCCAAAAGACTGTGGCAGCGGAGGACGAGAGAGGCGACGTCAGACACCAGAAGTGGGTTTTCGAAAGCCAGCCCCTGGAGAACATAAGGGAGGAGAGGAAAGAGATCACAAGGACTGTGAACATCGAAGCTCTCGACAAAGGTGACGTTTCGAATTACAAGGAAAGGTTCGAGACTCTGGATTTGAGCAAATGTGAGGGGACTCAGAGAATACAAGTTGAAGGTGTTACAAGTGGGTCTGTGAAAACCAACAAGGTTCTGTTTGAATCCACTCCCACGTACGCAATGCAAGATAGCTTGGGTCACTACCACGAAGTTAAAACCGTGCGACGTGAAGAAATCGTGAAAGGAGACGTCAGAAGCTGCAGGTGGATGTTTGAAACTCGTCCCATCGATGAATTTGACGAGAGCATCAACAAATTCCAGATCATAAAAGGTATATCGAAAGAGGAAATCGAATCCGGTGACGTCAAAACAGCTAAATGGTTGTTTGAAACGCAATCTCTTGACGCCATCAAATCTTTCAGTCACGCTGAAGGGGAAGAACACAAGGAGACTAAGGAGGGTGTGAAAATAGAGAAAGGCGACGTGAAGACCTGCCGGTGGCTGTTTGAGACTCAGCCCATGGATGTCCTGTACGAAAAGGCGGAAGTGAAGAACGAAAGCGAGGTTCAGGAGGTCCAGAAAGGAGACGTCAAAACGTGCACGTGGCTCTTCGAGACCCAGACGCTCGACAACATCCGTGACCACACAGAGTCGGAGTCCCAGACGATGCTGAGAACGTGCACGGTGAACCAGGAGGACGTCCACGGGAAGGACGTCCGTCTCGCACGCTTCCTGTTCGAGACGGAGAACCTGGACAACATCACAGGCGAGGACGCCAGCTCCTTCAGGAGATTGACCAAGATCGACATCGAGTCCGGGGACGTCTCCAGGATGAAGTACGTCTTCGAAAACCGTTCGTCGGACATCATGACCTCCACCTCGGAGGAGACCATGCAGAAGCTGAAGACTCTTAAGGCTGACGACATCCAGAAAGGAAATGTGGTGAACTGCACCTGGCTGTTCGAGAACCAACCGATTGACGCCATCAGGGAGAACCCAGAGGAGGGCAAGGACACCCGCACGGTCACCGACGTCCAGGGGGGGAATGTCGACAAAGGCCGCTTCATTTTCGAAACCTACTCCCTGGATCAAATTCAGGAGGAATCCACTGAGACAGAGATTTCCAACCTCAGCAGCGTCATCAGAGATGAGATCGAGCGAGGGGATGTGAAAAACTACACCATGCTGTTTGAAACCCAGCCACTTTATGCCATTTGTGACAAGGAAGGACACTATCACGAGGTGACTACTGTCACCAAAGAAGAAATTATGAGGGGAGATGTTGTGGGGGCTCGCTGGCTGTTTGAGACCAAACCTCTGGACTCAATACGGGACACAGAAGAGGTCTACGTGATCAAAGCTGTGACTGAGGAGGGCATCAACAAGGGGGACGTCAGCTCCGCAGCGTTGGAGGTTTGAAACGCAACCTCTGGATGAAATATCAGAGGACATGAAAGTGCAGACTAAGACCGTCGAGGACATTCAGGGAGGCGACGTCAGAACGAACAAACAACGCTTCGAATGCGACGACGCGTCCCAGAAGTACGTGAGGACCGTCAGCGTGAGCGAGATCCAGAAAGGCGATGTCAGGAGCGCCACGTGGATGTTCGAAACGCGCACCATCGACAAGATCCACGCAGGGGGATCCGAGTATGAAGACATGGAGAAGGTGACCAAGGAGGAAGTGATGAAAGGAGACGTGAAGCAGTCCGTGTGGCTGTTTGAAAAGGAGCCCCTTGACAGAATCAAAGAGTCAGACGGGCCAGAGACGGCTGCCACGCGAGAGGAGATCCCGGCGGCTGACGTTAAAACCACAACGTGGCTTTTCGAAAGCACTCCGTTCCACGAGTTCAACGACAGCAGCGTGGAGAAGACTAAAATAATGGGGAAGAGCATCAAAGGCACTCTGGAGGAGCTGTACTGTCAGAAAATGGTGGATTCCCAGGGGATCCTCATCGAGGCTGACGAGGTAGGAGACGTGAGGATGGCAAAGTTTAAGCTCATGAATCAAGACGCCCCGGAGATCCAAAGAGAGGAGATCATCAGGGGGGATCTGAGCAACATCATGATGAATCTCCTGAACCGACGGGAGAGCACTGAGAAGGGAATCGTCGTCGACAAGGAGGAAAGAGGAAACATCAACACCACGGTGAAGCAGCTGTTCACCCAGGAGAAGGGAGTCTCCAGCGGAGAAGGAGGAAATCATACGAGGGGATATTCAAGAGGCCATAAACAACCTCCTCCAGTGAAGAGGGCTCGTCCAAACGAGGGATTCTTATTCAGGAAGATGAAAAGGGGGATGTGAGGATGACCATCTACTCCCTCCTCAATAAAGAAGACGGGGCAGGCCTTGAGAGGGAGGATGTTGTTCAGGGAAACGTAAGAGGGATTCTTCACAGGCTCCTGTCCAACTCGGGGGCAGAGGACTCCAAAAAGATCAAAGTAGGAGACACAGAGAGGGGGAACGTCAGCTTCTATTCCACCTGTATTGAGTCAGGGGCTTTAGATTACCTCAAACAGCTTCAGTTCGAACCCAACGAGACCCCGGAAAAGAGAGAGAAGGAAAAGATCCTTGGCGGGGACGTTTTCGAAACCAAACTCACACTGACAAGAAACCAACAGCAGATTGGACGCACCGTGGCAGAGGACGACATTGTCCCCGGGGACGTCCACAGCACCGTGAAGGTGTTCATGACCCAATCAGCTCTGTCTCTGACCAACCTGCAGAAAGAGGAGATTGTGAAGGGGGATCTGAGAGGAGCCCTGGACTCACTCACTCAAGCTATCAACCAGAGAGTGGAGGTGGAGAAGGAGGAGGTGGTGAAGGGAGACATCCCAACTGCTCTGCGCTCTCTGGAGGAGGCCCAACACCAGGCCAAGGAGATGGAGAAGCCAGAGATCGTCCGTGGTGACATCAGAGGGGCTCTCCAGTCGCTGGAGAAGTCTGTCACGACCAAAACAGAAGTCACAGTGGAAGATTTAGTACCGGGTGACATCAAGGGCACCCTGAAGTCCCTGGAGGAGGCCAAACAATCTGTGAAAGAGGTGGAGAGGGAGGAGGTAGTCAGAGGGGACATTCACACCGCGCTGCAGAGCCTGCAAGAAGCCTCCAACGAGAAAAAGGTTTTCCAACACCAAGTGAGCGAACAGGGGGACGTGAGAGGGACAATTCAGCTGCTGCTCGAACCCTCGACCTCCCCGCGCACGCAGCGCAGGGGCAGCACGGAGGGAGACGTGAAGACCTCCATCAAATGCTTGTACGAAGGGCAGGAGCAAACGCAGGCGGAGAGAGAGGAGGTGGTGAAAGGAGACGTCCAGGGGGCCATAAAGTGTCTGATGCAAAGAAAGCAGTATTCAAACCCTAAACGCATGTATCCTTCCAAGAAGGGCAAAGCGGCGGCAAGGAATCCATTACCCGCACAGCCAGCAGAGCATAAATGCTCGCATGCAGCTCAGAAGACTGAGGAGGAAGCAGTCAATTCAGCACCTGCTGTGAAGAACCTGTCTCAGAGCACTGAATCGCAGAGCTCCGCACACAGGCATGTGGAGAGCAAATCAACGAAAAGCAAGACCGTAACCCAGGATGATTGTTCTGCGACTGCAGTCAAAACAGTCAACACAACTGAGGATTCACAACATATGAATGTTAAAGACCAACAGCCTGCGAAACTGAAAATACCTCCTCCTCCTCCTAAGCCTATGATCATAAAGAAGAAAAACATGGATGGAAAAAAAATGTCTGAAAACAAGTCTGTTATAGAAATGAATGCAGCAGAGGGGGTGCAAAGCACATCAAAGGCAAATGTTGTTGAGAAACAGACACAGGAAAAAAAGGCTGTCAGAGAGACCCAGGCCATGGTGATAGAGCACAAGACCATCACACAAGAGCACAAGAATATCACACAAGAGCACAAGAATATCACACAAGAGCACAAGACCATCACACAAGAGCACAAGACCATCACACAAGAGCACAAGAATATCACACAAGAGCACAAGAATATCACACAAGAGCACAAGAATATCACACAAGAGCACAAGACCATCACTCAAGAGCACAAGAACATCACACAAAAGCAAAGTGTCAAAAACCTAAAAACAGAAGTCAAAACGCAAAAGACAGATTATCGCAGTCTTGAAACTAAGGGAAAAGGTTTTATTAAAAAAGCGAAGCCAGAGATCCACTTCCCCCCTCCTCCGACATCTCCCCCGCCACCCTCCGAATCGGAGCTCTCTCTCCCTCCACCTCCATCCCCAGAATCCGGAGGCCCTGCTGTCTCCCACATCTCCCCCCCTGCTCACGAGACAGGACAGCGACCTCCCTCCCCCGCCCCCTCCACCCCCAGAGGAATGCCTCAAGTCGGAGCCTGAATTCTTCCCTCCTCCCCCACCTCCGCCCACCACCCTGATGGCAGGCCAAGACTTCCTCCCTCCACCACCCTCACAGCAGGAGCTTAACGCCATGCCCAAGCCCGCTCCACCCCCTGGCAAGACGGGGAAGGCCACTGGCAGGCCTTTATTCAAAATCCCCAAGCCTGAGCCTCCCAAACAGCCTATACAGGTCAAACCTAAATGGCAGAAAAAGCAACCTACAGCGACACCTCCTCCACCTCCTCCTCCACCTCCTCCTCCACCTGCACAGCCAGTAGTAACTGAGACTGAGCACAAGGAGGTAACTAAACCCCAGGAGGCTAAGACGGAAATGTCCCACCAAGCAGAAGCCGTAAACACGCAGGTTCAGTCTGACACCACAGCCGTGTCCTCGGCTAAGGTGACCTCGGTGACCCCTGTGGCAAAACCGTCACAAGAGGATTTGCCGCGGCCTCCGAAAAAAGTTTTCGTCCCCCATCTCAAAATCCCTCCCTCACCTGAGCCTGCCCCTGCGGCTAAACCTCGGCCGTACGCTCGCAAGTTCAAAACCCCCCTCATGCTCGCGGAGGAGCGATTCCGCCAGCAAAGAGAGGAGTTGGAGACTAACAAAGTAACAACTCCAACGTCCCCACCGACTAACATCCAGATGCAGGCATCGACGGTCACCTCCAGTGGAGCGGGAGTCTCCTCAGCGCAGCAAGCGGAGAGGACGGAGGTGATCGTGGAATCAACACAAGAGAAGCAAGAGGAAGTTAAAACGACGGCCAGCGTGAGCAAAGCCTCACAGGAGGCCTCGATTAAGAGACCCCCCTCCAACATCCCCTTGAATAAGCCCTTGATTTCTGGGCCGAGAAAGAAATCAACAACCGAATCTACAAATATTGCCTCTGATCAAAAGCATGTTGCCGCTAACTCTTCTATGACCTTTTCAGAAAAACAACTTGCCTCGTTTGAAGCCTCTAAAAAGAGGCAGGAGGACTCTTCTGCCAAGCAGGAAGCTGCGTCAGTCTCACCAGCTCAGACTCCTCCTGAATCCAACATGAAAGTCCAGTCGGGCTCGAATCGGATTACGACGTCTGTAGTTGAGCAGCAGAGTTCGATGAAAGCCAGTTCACACTCTGTTACCTCCACAATGAGCACTCTCCAGGAAAATGGAAATCTTCAAAGCCAATCTGCTTTTCCACCGAACGCCGAGGAGACAAAGCATGCTAATGTCTCCCTCAAGCAGGAGGGGAAACAAACACCCTCACAGTCCACCAAAATACCGAAAGTTACACCTAGTTTCAAGGTGAAAACATTTAAAATGCCCGCAGAGATGAAGGTCGAGAACACTGAAGGTGGGACACAAAGATCTCCATGTAGTCAAGAGTGAAATACACTTGCAGAAAACAGACTATGGAGAGTAAGAGCGAGACCAGGCTGGTTCAGGAAAGCAAAGCGACAAGCGTTGTTTCAGAGAGAACTGATGTGAAGGAAGAGACGAATGTAAAACATGAGAAAACTGCAGATATCGAAACAACTCCGGCAGTAACGGAAACTAAACTGGAGGTTCAAATGAAAAAAGCCAAACAGATTTCAAAGAAAGAGCAAGTGACAAGGCAGCCATCATCAATTAAAGTTGCCCCTTTGACTAAAGACAAAAAAAATGCTTGTGTGGAAAGACCCCAAGGACAGGGACACACGACTGTCTCCTACACTCACCAGGGGACACATTCAGAACACAGCCAAGTGCACGAGGAGACAACAATCACTGAAAAAGTGGTTCATCAGAGCACATTAAAACAAGAGGCAGTCCACACAACCAAGCTGCAGGCCAAATCTTCTCATCAGCAAAGAGCAGAAGCGAGCAGAACCCAGCAGATTCAAGAGAGGGTTACGGGAGAGTCAAAAGCCGTCTCGGTCGAAGTCAATCTGAATCAGATAGCTGCAGCTTCTGTGGAACTCACGGATGCAGAGAGATGTCAATTAGTGCAGAAGTTGTTATTTCAATTAAAGGAGATTCAAGGAGCGCCTGGCAAAATCGAGTCGCAATCCATCAAGGCACTCTTAGGAGAAGTCCCAGACTGGCTGATAGGATCTGATGACAGACAGAAAATGGCCCAGTCTGCTAGTGAGCACAACAAGAAAAAGCTTAAAGAGATCATTATCTGTGTGAGAAACCTCGCCCAAACAAAGCTCATGACTCTGGAGAGAAACATAGCAGCTGAGAAGAAGCACCAAACTGAGACCACGACCGAGAAGAAAGTTTTCCCAGTCGCCAAGATTTCTAAGATAAGCATCGGCTCGTCTAAAGTGGAAACCCAGAAGAAAGCAGTCAGCGAGAGGACGACAACTCAGATCAAAAAGCAAGAGCTGGTGGAGGACCGTCGACCCCAGAGTCCCCTCCCCCTCCATCCGGACCCGAACACCGTCACCCACCTTCATCAGCATCGAATCAGCCAGGCGCACAGACTCCCCCCTCAGGGTGACACCGTCACCTCCGCTGTCGTTGAAGTCGGCCGCGACCCCGCCTCCCCCCATTCGCAGGACGGACACCCCCACCTCCCGCTTCAGCGGGGCCTCCCCCTCCCCCACCCTCGGACGCTCCGCCAAGCTGGCCAAGATGAAGGACACCACCGTCAGGCTCTCCCAGGGCATGACCCCTCCTCCGTCCATGACCCCGCCCCCTCCCGTGGCCCTGCCTCCTCACATGACCCCGCCCCCTCCCGTGGCCCTGCCTCCTCACATGACTCCGCCCCCTCCCGTGGCCCTGCCTCCTCACATGACTCCGCCCCCTCCCGTGGCCCTGCCTCCTCACATGACCCCACCCCCTCCCGTGGCCCCGCGCCCTCCCATGCCCCCTCCAGAGTTCTTCTCTGAGCTGGCAGCCGGGCGAGAGGAGCTGGAGGAGAGAGAGATCTGGACGGAGACACTGGAGGAGACAACCATGGACGTGACCCAGATGGTGGACTCCATGCTCACCGTGCGCGACAAGAAGGAGTTCTTCGAGGAGGCGCAGAAGGCGGAGGTAAACAAGATGTACATGCGGAAGGACCCCATCGAAATCCCTGAGCGCCTGGGTCCAGACACGGAAGAGTCTGCCCACGGGGTACACGTGGACTTGCTGAAGGTGGAGCTCCCAAGGGTCGATCTGTCAAAGCTGGTCAATAAATTTGAATCCCCTCAACCGAAAGTGTACGCGAGGAAAGACCCCATCGTGATCACCGAGAGACTGGGGAGCGACGCGGAGGACGGCGAGGCCGAACCCAAAACACCCAAAACGGAGGAAATGCCCACGTTCAACATCAAGGCGATCAAGGACGTCTTCGAGACGGGCGACCACACTTCCCAGGCCGCCAGGGAGCTGCGCAGCCGACAGGAGAGGAGGGAGTCCGAGTGCTCAGAGCAGACCGGATACTCCGAGGCAAAGTCGGCGACCTGGGCAGTTCTCCGGCGTGGCGTGGAGCGAGGAGGGGGAGCACGGCGAGAACGCCACGGCTCGCCTCAGCCCCCCGTCGTACGCAGACGTGGTCAGGGGGAACGCTCCTGATCTGCCCGCTCCGCCCGAAGACTCCACCGAAGACATGCTGAAGACCTTCCATCAGTCTTGGGCCGAGAGCCAGAGCATGTTCCAGAACTTGGGCTTCAGCACCTCGGAGCAGAGGTCGTCGCAGGTGGTCACGCGGCAGCAGGAGATGGTGGTGACGGGTAAACCAGGATGTGCGGCATGAGGACACTAATACAGAGTGATGGTGTGTGAAACGTTTTAGTTTTTTTAAAAGGTTTGTGTTGAAAATGCTAACAGCTCTTCAGATTCACGCATTAACATCCGTGTTTTTTCCATTTCTCTCTCTCTGCATTTCCTTTGTTCTTTTATTTTCCCCTAACAGACATTAAAAACCTCTTAGGGGACTTATCTCACGGGTGCTGACAGTCAAGCACCCGTGCAAACAGCACGAGTGCTTTCTAATATGCAATGAGCCTACAGGGGGCTGCGTTTTATGTTTTCACACACAGATTATTGAGAGCACTATGCATAAAGATGGGTTTTAACATGGATTAATTACTGAAAGTGAAAGAAAAAAATGGGTGGGTGTGTGCGTGTGGTTTTCTATAACTAAATCCGTTATGAGTTTTATTTCATATTTCCTTGAGGAACAGCGTTTATGAAATGCCTGGGTTTCTTAACTGCTCCAGCAGTGCTTTCTTGAGTGGTTTTGTCAAAAAAGGACCAAGCTTTGTTGTTTTTGCAGAAAACACGAGTTCCAGAGTCCGAACTGTGCACAGCGTGCAGGAAGAGGGTGTACCCCATGGAGTCACTGATCGCAGACAAACAAAACTTCCATAAAAACTGCTTCCGCTGTGAACACTGCAGTGGTAAACTAAGGTGAAACTTCAATAAAAACTCATATTTAAACAGTATAGATCTACATGTCATATGAACAGTATACAGTATAGATCTACATGTCATATGAACAGTATACAGTATAGATCTACATGTCATATGAACAGTATACAGTATAGATCTACATGTCATATGAACAGTATACAGTATAGATCTACATGTCATATGAACAGTATACAGTATAGATCTACATGTTATATAAACAGCATAGATCTACATGTTATAAAAACAGTATAGAAAAAAGTGTTTGGCTTCACTGCCTTTACATCATGTACTTGATAAATATATATCTTTTTTTACTTTCATCTTTCACAGCCTTGGCACCTATGCCTCTCTCCATGGACGGATGTACTGCAAGCCACATTTCAAACAGCTGTTCAAGTCCAAAGGAAATTATGATGAGGGATTTGGACAGAAACCACACAAAGACCTCTGGAATGATAAGAACCAACTGAATTCAGTAGAAAACACAAAATTAAGGTCCCCGTCTCCCGAGAAGAAGGTCTATTCCGGAAATTCCACAGCCAGGAGCAGTGCTGCTTCGACCAAGATAGAGGCAACAGTCCCACAGGACACGCAAACGAACAAATCAGGGGAGGAAAACAGAAAGCCCGGCAGTAAGATCTCTGTCGTATGGCCCCCTCAAACCGACACTCAGAAGAAACCCGTCATCGCGGAGGAGGAGGTGAAGCTGGCCAAGCCGTCATGGCCCCCTCAGGACACGCCCCCTCAGGACACGCCCCCTCAGGACACGCCCCCTCAGGACATGCCCCCCCGGGACACGCCCCCCCAGGACACGCCCCAACAGGCAGAAGCAGAGGAGCAAAAACAACCGCCAGAAAACGCACAAAATGGCCGTCAGGAACATGTCACCTTCCTAGACAGCGGGGATGTAACTGAGAAGACTGACCAGACACCTCAGGAGACGGGGGCCACTCCGACTGAACCTGACACGGAGGCTGTCACTCCCACAGAAGATATCAAAGGGTCAGATAGCGGTACAGAGGCTGCAACACCGGTAAATCAGGAACAGGAAGTGAAAGAGATAAGTGAAGTTGCGGAGAAAGTAGTTGTGGAAAGCGTCAATGTGACAGAGAAGGTTGAAGAGCAAGGTGAGCGCATGCCCGAGAACGGGATATTAAATGGGCATGAAGGAGAGAGGGAAAGTGCAGGGGGAGGAGAGGAGGAGGAGGAGAAGGAGGAGAAGAGCGAGGGAAATCATGGAGAAGGCGGAGAGAGTGTGAAGGTCACGGTAATAGATGAGGAAACCGCAGTCGAGCAGGCAGTGAATGCAAACACACGTAATAACACAAATAACAACAACAACAACAACAGCAACAACAGCAACAGCCATCTGCTATCTGATCATGAAACCCTTTTGAAAGGATTCTCTGATGAAAAACCTGAGGAGAAAGATCTGGCACTGCCCTTCAGAGAACCCCCTGCCAGAGAATGCATGGGTGACGGAGAGGCAGGAACCAGCTGGATGCCAACTAATGTTCTACTACTGGCACAGGAGGAAGATGCTTTTGTGCTGGCGGGTGCCAAATGTACAGAGGCCATAGGCGACCTTACAGATACTGATTTCTTCGGAGGGGCAGATCAGAGTGCGTTCGCTTTCCAATCGGAACCAGCGACTGTAAGCCCGAGTTTACTGGATGACATATTTGCTGGGTTTGATAACAGCTCCTGCCTGCTAGCAAATTTCCAGGCTGATATCCTTAGTCGGCCTGCCAGTGAGAGGCCTCTTGTGTCGATGCTGGACGACCTTTTGGATTTCGGCATGGATTCAAGCATCGGTGCTGATAAGGAGGGGCACGGACGGACTGCCTGCTTAGCCTCTGATGTCTGTGCACACGGGGCTACAGACACATCTGATGTCTGTGCACACGGGGCTACAGACACATCTGATGTCTGTGCACACCGGGATACAGACACATCCTGGGGAGATGATCACCTGACCGTGGAGGAACAGATCAAGAGGAACAGATATTACGACGACGAAGACATTTAATCAGAATCCAACCTATCAATTAACCAGCTTTTGTTCTAATGCAAAATCCTATTTCTGTCCATGGAGAGATGAAATGAATTGAGCAAAATGTATTTTTCTTCTTTCAGCTTTTTTTTTTTGTACTGTGTTCAAGAATTATATTGTTACTCTTTAATACTTTTATCTAATCTTGATTTTGGATGCACCTGGTGTGCAATTTAGAATGATAAATTATGCTTTGACTAGGTTTAGATTTCTGTATGTTACTCATGTATCATCTCATTAATCACACTTTAGAAATATCAAAACAGTCCACATTTTGCAATACAGTACATATTCTACTAGTACTATATTCCTGCTATTATAGTTTGAAAACTGCTTACTTTTTAGTTGACGGCTGTCAGGTTTAATTTGGGATTACAAATGTTTTGTTGTATGAATTGATTTGTAGTAGCTAATAATAAAATATCTATCTGTTTCGGCAGCATGACTTTTTAATCTCTGTGAGAAGAAAGAGTCAGGTGACTGGTAAGTAATGGCATCTCTTTGTAGCTTATTGCCTTGTTGTGTATTGTGCTACATGACCTAGCTAGATAAGACTGCCTGGTGGCCTGAAACTCTTAGGTTAGAGCTATCGATTTCCACTGAAGGGGCCAAGCCGAGTTGTGATCAACATACTGTTTTCCATTGAGGTTCCCTACAAAGGAAGGTGTCACTTCCTGGTTAATTATCACAGGACAATGTCCATACAGTCTGAATTTATTTCAAGGTTATTCTGCTGAACAATGGCTGTGCAAGTGATCTTCCTGAATACTCCAGGGTGTCACTTTTTGTCCATTGACAACTTTTCTGAATAACATTATTAAGAATGGAAGACACAAAGTTGAAAATACTGCCTAGAGGCCAATTATCACAAAGAAATCAATATGAGCCTTAATTCTTTTCCACAAGATTCCTGCTGTGTCTAGAGAGGTCAAGCGTTAAGGTTAAATGCTGAGCCAACCATTGCAGGGGAGCTCCATGCAGAATGAAATCACAAACAAAATTATGAAAAAACAGTAATAGGGGTGAACAGTCCTTTAACCCAGTGGTTCTCAATCCTGGTCCTCGGGACCCCCTGCCCTGCATGTTTTAGACGTTTCCCTGCTCCAACACACCTGATTCAAATGGATGGGTAATTATCAAGCTCAACAGAAGCCTGATAACGATCCATTCATTTCAATCAGGTGTGTTGGAGCAGGGAAACATCTAAAACATGCAGGGCAGGGGGGCCCGAGGACCAGGATTGAGAACCACTGGCTTAACCTATTGTTATTAAAAAAAACTCCAATACATTTACAGCCCCCAAAGCATTAAACCGAACATGACTATATCACATTTCTCTTCTCCTGTACTATTTTGGAAAGATAATTTCCTCTAGTCCCAGGCGTCAGGCGTTGCATGACAAGAGCTGTTAGTTCCACATCCTTCCTAAACAATTCAGCATCTGCAACTTCAAGACTGATTGGCTACGATTCTCCTTTCGCAAACGGTGGTGATTGGACGGCTTCCTTGTCAGCCGTGACCCGCGATCACTCTCACTTCTCACCGTCTGGTGCACGTTCTCGCTGTGAGATGCGGAGGACGGTGCAGGACGGACCCGTATCATCTCCGGTTGGATCTGTGAGATGTAGAGAACAAAACCGGTAGGTTCAAATAGTTTTCTTCATATTGCAGCATCTCCCACTCTCTCTTTACAAGGGTACCGCTGATTTGTGTTTGGTGCAGCCTTTTCTCTCTTGTGAACGTGTTTTCAGTCATTCCGTTGCTCAGAACTACAAATATTACGTGGTATGTTTTGAACTGTTCTTTTGTGAACGAGGCTGTAGTAAATGTTGTAGACTATCCCTTTGTATTCACAATTGAACATGTACCATCCCGCGTTTTTTTTTTTAAACCATCGTATTCTTTGCCGTCAATGTTACGCGTCCTCAACTCCATCCGCGGAATGCTATTCGCGTGCTATTTCAGTGCACCATGTCAGTTTCAGTGATTTTGACTGCTGTCTCGTCAGATAAGATTTTTGTTATAGCACCAACCATCACAAAGTCTGTTATGTTCAAATGCAGTAGGTTGCCAGGGTTGAGACGCTGGCCTCTTGAAATATAGTGTGTTAAAACTTTATGTGGGCGAGTGATGGATGTGAGGTCACGATATCAAGTGAGAAAGATGAAAAAGAAAGAAGCTGTTATTGATATCAGAGAGAATAGAATAACAGTCAAGGCAAGTCGCTTCTTTATGACCTTGCCAATTCCAGTCCAGATGCCGCTGCATCCTGGTTTATCCATGCAAAGTTCATCAAAGGCTAATATGGCATTTAGGCTAACCTACTTATGATTACGGTCACAAAATGATACGGCTGTATTTATGTTCAAGGAACATCGTTTTAGAATACGACCACAGTGAGTGAAAACTGTAGGCAAACATATAGAAAAAAGAGAATAAATGTAGGAAAAGATAAGGGTAAACCTGCCCAGTGCTATAAAGATCCCATACCTCCTCAGAACTGTGGATTGGCGACAAGTCACAACGACCATTCTCTCACATCTTCTTGACATGCTGTGAACACTATGTGAAAACGTCAGGAAATCCATTTCCAGAGATTTATTTTGACAGGGTCTTTGTAACGTGAACGTGACGGATCTCAAAGGCGGTTGGTCTGTGTGGCTGATCCTCGTCTTGGACTTGCACCCGCTGTTTGAAGTTGCTACATCAATACTTTCTAGATGCTAGAGTTATTCGAGTTATATGGTATCGAAACAGTGTCGTTCATCTTTAAAGAGCAAGGTTGTTAATACCGTCAGTCCTGCCAAATTACTTAGCCGAAGCCTGCAGTTGGCACTCCACCCGTAACTGATATTTTATGACTAGAAAAAAAAAATCAATTTAATTTCTAAATGTCCTGGAGGCCTCTATTCATCTGGTGGCCTGTCAAGACACGTGGCGGTTTAATCTCAATTAAACAATACAACACATCAAAAGGTCTGTTTCTGAGAGACACTATGAAAGACCGTGTTGTGGAGGGGGTTACAGCGTCCTCGTTTCAGGCAACATACAATTCATAGCATTTAATTATAAAAGGTTGTGTATAGTACAGTGTGTACTGGACATGAGTAATTACGTCCCCCTCTTCCCATTCTCTTCCCAAATGCACCTTCACTTAATGAATTACGGTTTTAAACACATGGTGATATCAGGTCATTTGACAACCTTGACAATCATGAAACAACCATGAAATATGAAACGCTAACACTGTCGCCCTGTCTGTGGGGCTGAGCCCCCACTCTCATGCACTGGCCCTTTCACACGGAGAACCAGGACGCCCCAGTCATTGGCTGTGTTTGACAGTAGAAATCGATCTCACAGAACAACACTATACTGCCCTGAGATTGTGTTTTAAATGGAACAGAGTATTGCGTTTTTACTTGTTTTCTTCTTCAGAATTAAAACCAAGAGCACCGCTGATGTATCTAGGGGTTGGGTTCCTAATTACATTATTTGTATAGATGTGTGTGGACATTATTAGTTTTGATCCGTATGGATGTCTGTTTCCTTAATCCGATAAGCTGAATGTGACATTGATAAATGGCCCGGTTGCAGCACAGTGGTGTTTTCAAACCGTCTTATTAGGGCTGTTCTGTGTTCCCTAGCGTCTATCATTATTCTTGTAATACTATTTGAAAATCCATCACCTTAAGTACCGGCTTGTGTGTAGTAAAAACTGTAGTCAATGTCTGTTTTCCCCCTTAGGAAATATGTCCATTTTTAACAAGTCTTGACACACATGAGGTTGTCAAAATGTCAAGCTCATGTTTTTTCGTTTTGTTGTTGGCCAAACTGAATTCATTTCAGTGGCTGCATCTTTAGAGGAAACTGGTAGATGTTTGTTTTTTAGCCTCCGGAGGTAGGCTCGGACTAAAGTGTTTCTTTCTGTCTTTTACCCTTGAGAATAAAAAGCCTGGATTTGTTCTCATTGAAGGACGTCATTTCACTGTGTACTCTTCAGTGAAGTGTCTGTCAATTTTAACAACATTCAAGTACACTTCAATTATAAAGGAAGTGTTGAACAAACATTTTAAACCAAATTCACATCTTTCTATTCACACAGACACAGCTGTAGAATAACATGTAGAATCTTTAACTTCTTCACATACACATTGAGTCATTAAACAGATTCTCTAATCCAAAGTGACGAACCATTGGTGCATAGTTAAGCAGCAGACAATCATGGACAGGAAGTGTACAGTTCAGTTCCAGAGGTAGGTGCCAAAGGTAGGCCTGTCTTTCACCAGAGACCGTACCACAATATGAACATCCCTGCTACAAGACCTCAGTCCTGGATGCCTCTTCATAGACCAGGCTGGGGCTTCATCCATCTCACTCGTGAATAACATGGCTGCCATCATCTCTTGTCATCGCCAGCCAAAGTTGAATTGGATCACCCGATAATCCTGTTAGTTATGAGTCAGATTTAGTCCAAGTCCGATGCTCTCGTTTCCAAGGCTTATGTCTGACATGAGCTACCCAGAGCAAAGTCAGAGCAGAACCTCTGAACACACAGATATCCCTCACGTTTTGGACTACCAATACAATAACAGTGAGTTGACACAATTTACACGTTAATAATTTTTCAGTTGTCAACATTGGTTGAAAACGTTGCTCATCGTAGCAACGCAGAGAAGCTGAGCTGGAAACAAAACAAGCAACGTGTTGACATTTGTTCCCAGTTATTTGCTGACAATAATAGCAAACAACAGTGAACGATTGAATGCCAAATAGATCGAGATAAGCTATTACGCTGAGTGTTTGGCCGACAGATGCTCCAATCATATTCATTTGCACAGGATCAGGGAGAATGTGTGAAATGATAGGTCTCATGCAAAACAGTCAACCGTCCCCATAACACAAAGCTGATAAGGAGTAATGACCGTGTGAGATTTCCGTGAGTCGGATGGAAACTCCCATGTAGACGCAGCCCGTTAACGTGTCTCTATTGCCTCACACGGCTGATTATGATTGGCTGATAATGCGTGGCCACCAGAAGTGCAGGGTTGCAGACTCTGCCCCCGAACGGTCGGGATGGCACATTCCCCTCGAGGGACAAGGTGAGCGTAAACACGACCACAGAGCTGTGGTCTCAGCTCAGTGAATGGCTACTGTCCATCACCCCATCCCCCCTTCCTCAGCGCACACAAGCTGTGTGTTATCTCTGCCTCTACCTCCAGCTGCTGCCTACGGTCCATGGAGCCTGCGGTCCATGTTGCCTACGGTGAGTGTTGCCTACGGTGAGTGTTGCCTACGGTGAGTGGATACACAGTTAGAGAGGAGCCAAGTCCTAGGCACTGAGCTCTCGAAAAACCACCGGCGTCGGCTCTGGATGAACTCAGTCTCCCGGGTCTGTGGGTATAATTGGGTTGTGCCGTCGGCTCCTGCGCTCTGCCAAGCAGGCCACTGTGGCGACGGATGCCTCCCAGCTCCCCTGGTCAAATAGATGATTGGATTTGTTCAGCAGTCGACAAACAACAAGCAGGAAGCAGCCTTCTCTTGTGGCCTCGTGTCAACACAATGTGGGACTCGTTTGGAGACACACACACACACGATCCGGTGACAAGTTTGAGTTTGTCTGAGCCCGTTGAGCCAGCTATCACCCGTCTGAGAGAGACACACTATTGTAACTATTACGGAGGCACTTCATAATCCTCTTCATCCATGGTTGTGAAGTCTTAAAGATGACCGATATAGGGGACACAGGATGAAGAGGTTGTGGAGTCAGGATCGTGGTGTTTTAAAAAACGCTCTCTTCTAAAGCACAGTTCATCCACTCAGGTTCTGAAGAGCCCAATATCCAGGCATGTCAAAGGGCAGCCGAGTTCAGATTTGGACCCAGCTGGTGATTACCGTTCTCCCGTAGTGCTGAGGATAGGTGGCTATATAGCTCAGTGGCTTGAGCGTTTGCAGATCAAAAGGTCCCAGGTTCAGATCTCCCCCTGTTGCTGTATGTCAGACTGAGTAAAAACCTCAGCTAAATGAACACGTAGTGATGCTAAAACATAATATCCCTTTGTGGAGTCTGCTCATGTCCATTAGACTGTTTGGATGAAGCTTGTTTTGAGCCTCACTGTCCTTTTTGAGGTGTTGATGCAGACGTGACATTTGCCTCTCAACATCTCTCGGAAATTGATTTTGAAGGCTGGCTGATTTAATGTAGAGCAATCTAATCCAGTTGTCCATTACCCTCCTATACTCAGGGCTTTTAACACAGTCAATCAGAAGCACTCTTTCAAAACCCTATGAATTAAGGCGATTGAAAACCATTCTTTACAACAACAAAAAAAAGGCATTGTCTCGTTCTCACCGCCAAACAGGTGTGTCCTACGACCCAGATAAATGAGATGAGAAAGAGATACTGCAGATGCAATTCTCAAATGTCTCTCTTTGTGCTGAACCGTCTGTTCTCTGTTGCGTTTTCAATGAATAAGCTGCTGAAGTTACACAGCTGGTTCTGTGAGCACAGCTTGTTGTCATTGTTCCAGAATGGGTCATTGGTACACTATAAGACTCACAGGCTTTCGGTCCAGAAGCACTAAAAGGGAGGCTGGGTTAGCAGGAGGCAAGGTGAGCAAGTTAATATTTTTAGCTCTCGGAATTGCTCCAGAAAACATTCTGTTCTGTTGCCCTGGGAGCTCTGAATGAGAGGCCTTTTACATTAAAAGCTGAAAACCTTGTTTAGTCACTGTACCCGAGGGCTGTTGGAAATCTGTTGTGAACTTTTCTGACCATATTCAATTTGTGGTACGTTATTCGGAAGCTTCTTATAAAAATAAATAAAAATGAGACACATTTTCGTAGTGCTACTTAGGCCGTGTCCTGATATTAAATGCAGAACATTACATGTTTTGCCAGGATAACTGAATCTAATAAGACCACTGAATGTTTATGATGTGTGTTTGTAGGCTACCTTGTTTTTACAGTAAATAGTTTATACTTTTGAGTGGGGACAACAACGAGATCAGTCAGCTGACTATATGGAATGTTGATAATGTAAGGCTTCGCATTCATAGACCAACGGCTGTCTAACCAGCAACGTGTGTGACATCCTTTAGCCAATAAATTACATTTTGCTGAATGATTGAAGGGCTAGACAACCAACGTTCTAATGAAATAACCACGGACTATCAACTCTGAAATTAATGGCAGATTTCTCATTTCAAGAAGCCCACTTAGCGATCATTATGTGTCAGTAACAACGTCCCTGTCGGATGACTCGTGTGTCATGTGAACGAATATCCGCGCTATCAGTAAGAAACCCGCCTCGCGTGCTTCAACAATCCACCACAATCGTTCGGATATTTGGATGGCATCGATTTGCTCTACAGGGCTTCGATTTAGCTAGTGTTGCTGTTATTGCTAAATTCAATAAATTGAGGGGGGCGGAGCTTCAGCTCCTTCAGGCGACACGCCCCCCCCCCCAGTCTCAAGCAGAGAACACTGCTGATTTTCTCACGATTTCAAAGCCTAATTTAACACTCGTCTGTTTTTTTTTATTCGAATTTGGATGGGTAGTAAACAACACATCTGTGGTGTTATGAACTTAAAACTCATTTTCAATTCCACGTTACAGGATCTTTAATTATGCCTAACCCGTTTAACGGAAGTTTCCAGCCGATACAAGCAAGCACACCCAGCAACAACAACAACAACAGTTTAAGCTACATAAAAGCCCCAGAATATATTTTAATTGGGTAAGAGGGCTTTTTGTATTTGGTAGATTTTGTATTATTTTGTAGTATTTGGTTTTGTAGCTGATTCTTGCATCTGAAAGTTTGTCTTTAGAACTGTCATACAAGGATATACACTTTGTTACTCACTACACCCACAGTCTTTGTTGGCATGAAAACGTAGTACTGTAATCTACACATAGGCAGCAATCCCGGGGGGGCCACAACCCCCCCCATCCTGGAAAAAAATTGATTTGTCCCCCCCAATAAATCACTGTAAACATAAGGAAATTTCAATAATATTAATAATATACATTTAACATATTACAATGTAGGCTATGTGTTACAGTAGTAATTTTGGTGTCCCCCTCAGGAATTGCTCTTGAGAAAATGTAATATATTGTCCCCCCCAAAATTGATAGCAGTTGAGGCAGCGACCTGTTGTGTTTGTAGTGAACGATCGAGACCTGACCTCTGCTCCAACCACCATCTACTAACGTTGACTAACAACAGCGCTAGCATACCATATGTCTCCCCACCACATGCTAAAATGATATGGATTTATGATAATACCACTCTCTGATGCGCTGTGTTCATGGTGTCATCCCTCATTTGTGGCGCCCATGCATATTTCATGATCCAGTTGATTACATTTTCTAGATTTATGTTCATATTTAATAAGCACAGAACATCTTGACACAAAGGGAAAGTGCCTGTACAGCAAAGCGTATCAGAGAAAAGAGTGCATATTTAAGATCGTAATTACAGCGAAACTGTAATTCTGTTGCTTCTTCGCGTCAATGTAAATTACATTTGCTATCAATTACCTTGACACAAGCGCAAATTCACTCATGTTGGGAGGGCGGTAAGAGACGGTGAGCTCAGGGGAACTTGGCGTGTGTTCAGTACCATAAATACAATTTCTCCTCTTGTCCTCATTCCAGTTGATCTGGAATTCAGTCTCTGCATCATAGCAACAGACTCTGCCAACCCTGGGATGTTGGTCGCCTGCAGCACAACTTTTGATTAAATCTCAGATGGCAAACTCCTTTATCTTAATATAATACAGATTTAATCTCATTGTGTAAAGGAGCGTCTGCCAGCGACCCAGAAAATTGTGAAGAGATGTACTGATAATGATGAGTGATCTGATAACCACACCTGGGGAAGACACTCCCCGAGCTAACATCCTGGCTGGCTGGAACTGCATTCCTATATTATTACCCACATCCAAACGTCTCAGATATAATCAAATGCCTTTATTCATCAACTCACATTTGTAGTGAAGACCAGACACCGGTTGACACTTGAATTAAGGACATTTATTACAGCTGGTTCCATTTTTTTCCACGTATGTGTCTTGAAATGGCAATCTTTCATTAACTAAGGCATATTATCATCAATCATGATTCGACAAGAAATCCATTCACACAGTATTCTGACCTTATCTTGACCCTTTTAGAAAAAAGATTTTTGGTGCTGTGAGGATGTCTAGTTAGAGTTTTTTTATTGTGTCTTTTTTTAATGAGTATATTCTATATCCAACTAGCAGTGTTGTGTATTCCGAAACTCGATATCAAGGTGTCTAGAACATCTGTTCCACGGCTTCTTTTCTCCGCTCAGCTCCTTCATCAGATGTTGGAAGAACAGATTTGAAAGTCATCCCCAGCTACTTCTTAGTACATTTCCTTCATTTAGCCAAGGCTTTTAAAAAATATATTATCTCAAATCGACATACAAACAGCACCTATAGTGAGCTTACATTTACATTTAGTCATTTAGCAGACGCTCTTATCCAGAGCGACTTACAGTAAGTACAGGGACATTCCCCCCGAGGCAAGTAGGGTGAAGTGTCCTTGCCCAAGGACACAACGTCATTTGGCACAGCTGGGAATCGAACTGGCAACCTTCAGATTACTAGCCCGACTCCCTCACCGCTCAGCCATCTGACTCCCTTGCTTAACACTGGTACAGTTTTACAGCTAGCGAGCGGGTAGCCACAGAGATACGGTAGATGCCAGACAGTCTGTGGTATCGCTCCATTCGACTGTGTTAACTACAGTATGACAGAGATACCTGAGGGAGCAACAACAGGACTCGTTACAACTCCACAAAGGCACTTGTGTTATCTCTCCTCCCGAAGCTTTTATTCAAAAGCTTGAATAATGTTTCTCTCGTTTCCATCTCAACTCAATACTCTCTATCCTGTAGGACCATCATTTTGCAAAATGCAATATATTTTTACTGCTTATCTAGTTTGGTTGAGACAAAGAGGGCTTATAGAAAGAAGCCAGCAGCCGTGCTTTTCAAAGTGTTCGGTGGTCTCATAAATATAGGGTTTTCATTTTTTTGAAATTCAAGTGAGTTATGAACACACACACGCACACACGCGCACACACACACACACACATAAACATATACACGACTGATGAGATGTAATCAGAACCCTGTGTATCGGGGGTTCGAGTCTGATTTGTGTAGCTATGGGCCTGCTATTTACTGTGAATTCATCACCATTAAGAGTGCAATCAATGCTGCTGAGGACCAGTGTAGTGTGGAGGTCCCACGGTCCAGATAGCAGGCTGAGGTTGGCTCCTCACAGCACCACAGCCCCGACACTTTATTGAGTGCTGCAATTTATTGGGATAGAAAGCTGGGCAGGTCTTCAAATATAAGCAGTAATTCTTTTTAGCTGCTTGGAAGCAGGTCAGGCATGGCCACCGTCCGGAACATCAAAACTCTGTCTCTTTTCTTCGTGCCTCTTTCTGTTTCTCTCCTCTTTCTGCCTCCTCCTCTCTTTCTCTCAGCCTTACTCTCTTTATCTTTCTTTCTCCCCCCTGCTCTCTCTCTCTCACCCCTTTTCTCGGTTTCTCTCCTCTCTCTGTCGCTCTCTCTCCTTTTCTCTCTTACTCAGTGCTCAAGTTTATCATTACCAGTCCCTGTAGATGGCTTATTACCTCTTCCTCCCTCGATCGCCCGGTTGAAAGGCCTCCCAGGAACGGATTACAGATCCAATAACGCTGGAGAATCCTTCCCCTGGCAGCTGTTCATGGTGAATGCTGATGAGCATCCAGCAGCCTGTAATAACAGGTGGCTCCGCTACCTGGGGGACAGGCCTGAGAGGCCCCGGGGTGGAGGAGGCTCGGGGTGGAGGGGAGGGGGCCCAGGGTGGAGGGGGCCCATGGTGGAGGGGGCCCAGGGTGGAGGGGGCTCGGAGTGGAGGGGGCCCATGGTGGAGGGGGCTCGGGGTGGAGGGGGCTCAGAGGAGGGGGCCCATGGTGGAGGGGGCCCGGAGTGGAGGGGGCCCGGGGTGGAAGGGGGCCACGGAGTGGAGGGGGCCCGAGGTGGAGGGGGCCCCGGGTGGAGGGGGGCCCGGGGTGGAGGGGGCCCGAGGTGGAGGGGGCCCCGGGTGGAGGGGGGCCCGGGGTGGAGGGGGCCCGGGGTGGAGGAGGCCCCGGGTGGAGGGGGCCCGGAGTGGAGGAGGACTCGTCTGGGCTTCAGATTATGTTCTCTCGACGCCCCAACAAGGACACCTCTCTCTGCCTCCTCAGATCAGGGTGTGATGGGGTTGAATAGGCCGCTAAGAAATTGTTAACCTGGACTGAGCCGAACTCCTAGTGTACCTCTACCTGTACTTGGTGCAAATGACAAATACACTTGAAACATATGCGGAGGAGTCATACACGACCCTCTGGAGAGGAGAGAGACAGCCAGCGAAGGCTCTGTCTCTACTGATGATAACTGTTCCCTTTTAGACTGACTTGGATTGACACATTTCATTTGGATTCCCTGGCTGGGGATGCGGGGGATGTCTAAATGTATGAGTCCTCTCCTCGTTCGTGACGGTGACCTCAGATAGCGGCAGGGAAGGAGACGAGCGACGAGGAATACCGAGCACCTCAGGGGATTGGCTGGCCTTCGGTACGAAACACAAAGTGTTCGTCCTCCGTGGCCATGAAAGAGGGACTGTTTCATTACCCTCACACAGGCCCGGGTGAAATTGAAACGGCAGAAATATCTCACATGAAGCGTCTTGAGATCTCGCCTTCTCTCTGGTGTGGTGTTCCAGTCCTCATTGTGCACCAGGAGAAAAGACTTTCCACTCGGTGTGTGTTTCCTTCCTCGTGTTTATGTCGTGTGTGGGTTTTTTTCCCCCAAACCCTTGCTTTGTATACAGAGTGCTTTGTGTACAGACAAAAACAACCATCCAGTGAGCTGGGATTTACTTCTGCGTCATGAAGGAGCTGATAACGAAACCAAAACAGATTGAGGATTTCTCTTTTTGTTGTGTTCTCATGGTTGAATCATTTGGAGTTAATCTTCTGGAAATGTATGAACAGACCCACACAGGTCACCACTTTGTCAAGCGTAAGACGTAGGGAGTCAGGTGGCTGAGCGGTTAGGGAATCGGGCTAGTAATCAGAAGGTTGCTGGTTCGATTCCCGGCTGTGAAAAATGACGGTGTGTCCTTGGGCAAGGCAGCTTCACCCTACTTGCCCCGGGGGAATGTCCCTGTACTTACTGTAAGTCGCTCTGGATAAGAGCGTCTGCTAAATGACTAAATGTAATAAATGTAAGATGAGCTTTGGGGGACAGAGCTCACGGTGACACATTGTGTTTGTGATCAAAACAGCTGTCTCAGACAAGTCGGAATGAAAGAGTGGCACATTAACTTCCGAGGTTTACAGACGTGAAAGACTAATAGGTCTTTTATGGCAGAGAGTTAGTTATCATTTGTTTCCATTTCACTCCAAGTATGCAGGTTTTTATAATTTACAAGGTTGCATCGTAAAATGTAATGTGTGATCTAAGACCCAGAAGGATCGTGTTGATGCCTTCCTACTTAGTGATGATCCTGTTATGAGTTCATTGAGTCTTGTAATCCTTCTAGTATGCTTAAATACAAAAGTCAAAACAAGCGCTAGCTTCAAGTCATGTCGGAGTCCCTTATGGGCCAGCCTCTCCCCTGGTAATGTGAATCATTTATTAGCATAGACGTTCTGCTTGGTTGTAGTTTGATTACACGACTGCAGAGACTATGGCAGCTTTCTCAACACAGATGTAACTGGGAATGCTAAGTTGGGCAGAGAGTGAGGACCAGGCGTCCTCCTACACACACAGACCAGCTTTGTTCCTCTGGCATTACCCAGATCACAGTGCCCACAGTGCTGGAGCTAAGCAGCTGCCATCAAAGCAGGAAGATGATTTGATCTCCACACATCTCTGATTGGTGGGGATATGAGTTGGTGTCGCGTGGGGGCCGTGATTGGCCTGTTTGGCTGGTTTACTGATGTGGGCCATGTCTTTGGTGTGGACAAAGGGCTGGTCTGGGCTCCTGGCAGGCCTGGGGAGCAGCGGGGCCTGTTTAACAGGGTAATGATGAGCGTGGAGCACGCAGAGGAAGTACATCAAACCATGCTTCTCACGAGCTGGATGCATGTATAGCAGTTCATGTTTAGTGGGGTGTGAAATAAACAGCTCTCTTATGTAAATATCACCAGAAAACTGAGGCATGTGGGCTGACTGACTGACTGGCTGGCTGGCTGCTGACTGGCTGGTTGACTGGCTGGTTGACTGGCTGGTTGACTGGCTGGTTGACTGGCTGGCTGGCTGGTTGACTGGCTGGCAGGATTTAACACCAGAGGTTTTGATCTGAGGTTTTAGTTCTAACGGTTTGTGTGTTAAAGTGAAAACCGTTTCACACATTTATTTTGACTTAGCTCATGGAGCTTGCAGCTCATGGAGTGGAATTGATCAAAACATATTTTTAGGTAACCCTATTTCCTCCCTAGTTCGGATAAGAAATCTCACATATTCTGTTCAGAGGACAGGAAAAGAAAACAACTCTAGACATTTTCCGCTTTTCTTTCTCACAGACGATCTTTTGTTAAATCTGCTTTGATTTTCTGTTCTGACCAGACAGTTCTGCCTGCTTTCTCTACGTACCTGACTCTGAGAGTCTACGGTTAACCATCCACTTCTACCGTACATGGAAAACTGCAGAAGGGATTCAACTAGAATGCTGTGCCTGCGTAAAAAAATGAACACGTTTCATCTTGTGCTCTTGGAATTGAAGTAACACATTTTCTGTCACATTATTTCTTCAGTACCCTGTGGTGTTATAAAATAGGCATTTGAGGTTGACATGTGTGAAAGGCGAGATTAGTAGCCCTGGTTGGTATTCACGCCAGATCTTGTTGTAGTCTTCATCTGGTGTGGTTGGCACGCTCTACTGAGGGGTCAACCACCCCCCACACCCCCATCTCCTCAGGGGAGATACCAGGCTTGTTTTTCTCTTATCTAAGAACAGATAAGCTCCTTCCTTGAGACAGAGAGACAGCCCTAGCATCCACTCCCCTCTGTCCATTTCCTGGTCCTGAAATTGCTTGTTCCTTTTCCTCCAATAAAGGATAAGTGAGCCAAATCCTGGTTTTGGCGCACACAGGAACTGCCACAAATATTGCCAGTTGCAATAAATATGATGTATTTGTTCTGTAGATGTACTGTCGTGCATGAATGTCTATAGGATTCATGGGATTTTGATTTGTGCTGGTCCCCCGAACCTCACAGGGAAAAATGGACTTATACACCAGGGCTGAAGTCATTTTCTAATTCCTTGTAGATTTTTGAATTCTATTATGTGAACCAGTAATTATTTCCACCTAGAAGTGTCCTCCACCCTGAACCTGCCTCTCCAACGACAGTTTCATATTCATCATGGTTTCTCAGCCGTGCTGACTTGGTTGTCAATCTGCTGATGGACATCATGGCATCAGGCTTGTCAGAGTCCTCCACACTCTGAGTCCTCAAGTGGATCTCTCGCTCTCTCTTTTTTTGTTGTTACCCAGCGAAGTCTTTCCTCTGGTCTGCTGTATGGTTACACTGCTGTTAAAACGGGTCAACACTTTACGTGAAGGTTTAGATCAACTACAATGTAACTACATCGCTATACCGACAATCTAGTATCAACATTGTAGTTGCGTTAGAAGTGCTGGTAACACTTTGATCCAGTTGCTTGTAAGTTAAAGCACGAACCCCTCCACCGCTTTAATGTGGAGATTCTTTGGGGCGTTATCGACTGTCTTCTCCGTATTATCACTGACTGTGACGCTCACACACTGTGTCTCTCCGTCTGCCTCTCTCTCACACACACACTCATCTAAATTAGACCTCACACACACACACACACACACACCCGAATTAGACCCACACACACAATTAGAGTTCAGGCTGGCTTGTCTCCCTCCCACAGCCTTGGGTGTGACACTAGCTCTGTGATATGAGTTCCATCCCTCTTCTTTTATCTGATATTCAATCACCTCGTTCTCCAGATGCCTTCCCACCAATTAGGTTGGCCAAGCCGGGCACGCGAGGGTGAGAGGTGATGAAACGCTGAGTGGAAGCGGAAGGCAAATTACAGGGAAGGAAAGAGGGAAAAAAAGGAGAAAAAAAGAATGCCAAAAGAACACTTCATATCAAAGGTCAAAATGGACATTAGAATTCAGGATGGAGGTGCTGTAATTCATTCCCAAAGTGCTGTAATTCGTTTATGGCTCCATGCCATGTTCAAGGTGAAGGCTGATGAGTAGAGTTTCTGTGTTGAAAGTCACTGGAAGCTACAGTATCATACATAACCCTCTGAAACTCTGGCTAGTTCAGTCAGGATACCACAGAGACAATGCAGTGTTTCCCACACATTGATTTATTTGTGGCGGCCCGCCACAACAAAAAATGTACTGCCACAAATGTATTTTAACCCCAACCCTTTGTTTAGTTGTTTTACTGTTTAACATGGCAGAAAAAAACTTTTGATTGTAGAGCTGCCGCAACTCATTGATTTGCTCAAAGGAGAGTCAGGTGGCTGAGCGGTTAGGGAATCGGGCTAGTAATCCAAAGGTTGGCAGTTTGATTCCCGGCCGTGCCAAATGACGTTGTGTCCTTGGGCAAGGCACTTCACCCTACTTGCCTCGGGGGGAATGTCCCTGTACTTACCGTAAGTCGCTCTGGATAAGAGCGTCTGCTAAATGACTAAATGTAAATGTAACCCCTAGAATTTTGTATTCATTGAATTTTTGGGATCTGAATTTTACTGTTTGAATTTGAACAACCTGAATTTCTGAACCTTGAGGATCTGAATATTTCAAAACCAACAAATTCGGTGGTGTTTCAATTTCAATATTAAGTATTCAATGCCTTTTAAAATTCTAAACATGATGTCACTGATTTGCTTCCATAATAGCCCCTCCGTGCTCTGAATCAATGCGCGGCACGAACAGCATTTTCCGAGAATTGGCAGGAGAATCCAAAACGGACACATTCAAGTTCAATATAATAATATTCATCGTTAATACATTCGGCGAGTATAACACTGAGTCCAACATAACGTTTATATTACGTAAAGCTCCAAAAACTATTTAGCTCTCAAATTAATGCTAATAAATTACGCAAGTCCCACATCTAACCGATACGAGGACATAGGATTGGGGTCCTGAGTACAAAATATTTTACAAAGTCTGGCTCCGCCCCTGCCTACCGCCACAAATATAATCACATTCTACGGGAAACACTGCAATGGCCACATTGACCAAACAATTATTTGCAATAATATCAACAAACAAATGTGAAACGTTCCCGTCATTTATATATGAATGTTTCCACGCATTCTGGGAGCCGCAAGCTGTTTCATCTTGTGATACTCTGTCTTCTCTGGTCTGAACTGCCATCCCTGTCAGACACTAACACACTCCTCAGCTAGCCTAGCTCACACTCTCTTCATGTTCTCTCTGTCTCTCCCACCCTCTCTCTCCTTCTCTCCCTTTCTCCCACCCTCTCTCTCCTTCTCTCCCTTTCTCTCTCTCTCCCACCCTCTCTCTCCTTCTCTCTTTCTCTTTCCCACCCTCTCCCTCCTTCTCTCCCTTTCTCCCACCCTCTCTCTCCTTCTCTCCCTTTCTCTCTCTCTCCCACCCTCTCTCTCCTTCTCTCTTTCTCTTTCCCACCCTCTCTCTCCTTCTCTCCCTTTCTCCCACTCTCTCTCTCCTTCTCTCCCTTTCTCCCATCCTCTCCCTCCTTCTCTCCCTTTCTCCCACCCTCTCTCTCCTTCTCTCCCTTTCTCCCACCCTCTCTCTCCTTCTCTCCCTTTCTCCCACCCTCTCTCTCCTTCTCTCCCTTTCTCCCACCCTCTCTCTCCTTCTCTCCCTTTCTCCCACTCTCTCTCTCCTTCTCTCCCTTTCTCCCACCCTCTCTCTCCTTCTCTCCCTCTTTCCCACCCTCTCTCTCCTTCTCTCCCTTTCTCCCACTCTCTCTCTCCTTCTCTCCCTTTCTCCCACCCTCTCTCTCCTTCTCTCCCTCTTTCCCACCCTCTCTCTCCTTCTCTCCCTTTCTCCCACTCTCTCTCTCCTTCTCTCCCTTTCTCCCACCCTCTCTCTCCTTCTCTCCCTTTCTCCCACTCTCTCTCCCTCCCCGATTCTCTCTCTCCCTCTTTCCCAGCTTCTTTCTCTCTCTCCCACCATTTCTCACCTTCCCTCTTTCTCTCTTCACTCTCACTCTCTCTCTTTTTCCTCTCCCTCTCCTTTTCTCTGTTCTCTGTTTCCCTGTTTGATTAATAGCAGGAGGGAATGTTGTGGCCTTTGATGAAGCAATTTGTACAGATTCCTGAAAAAACAATAGCAGTTCATTTTATTGCAAGGTGTCCCCAGGGAGAGGGACCCCCTGCCTCTGCTCCCCCCCCCCCCCCCCCCTCTCCACGATGAATCACGTCATGTGACAGGAAGAGGAGGATGGTGCGGCTTCCACTACAGTGTGTTCTCGTGTCGTACAGTCTCGTCTGGGTTTGGTGTTGGGCGCCTGTAGCTCCTGGTGGTTCTTCTGTTCCCATGTTCTGTTCTGTTCTTCATGAGGGGGAGGAAGGTGGAGGTGAAGAGAGAAGTGACGAGCGAGGGAAGTCAGGAGGTAGGTGAGTCAGCAGGTGGGCGCACTTCGATAATGCACTGTAATTTGAACAAATGACTGCTTTACCTGGAGTATTCCTCTAGCTAGTTTGCCTCCAGCTCCCCCTCCGATCTCACACACTCCTTGCTCGCTCTCCTCCACCTCTTGGCTGGAGTTCAGGGGATCATCTGCTGGGGCAGCTTCTGCTGGTTCTAGTTCTACTGGGGCTGGTTCTGCTGGTTCTAGTTCTGGTGGGGCAGGTTCTGCTGGTTCTAGTTCTACTGGGGCTGGTTCTGCTGGTTCTAGTTCTGGTGGGGCTGGTTCTGCTGGTTCTAGTTTTGCTAGTTCGAGTTCTGCTTGTGCAGGTTTTTCTGGTTCTTGTCTTACTGGTTCTGCTGGAGTTGATTTTGCTGGTTCTGGTTCTGCTGGTGTGGGTCCTTCTGGTTTTGATTATTGTGGTTCTTCTGGTTCTGGTTCTTCTGGTTCTGGTTCTTCTGAAGCCCTCTCTGTTTGACTGGCCGGACTATCTCCTGTTCTGAGGGAGGAGGGATGGATCCAGGCTGCAGGAAGGTGTGTCTCACAGCAGTGAACCACAGTGCATCCCATGCAGGAAGGTGTGTCTCACAGCAGTGAACCACAGTGCATCCCATGCAGGAAGGTGTGTCTCACAGCAGTGAACCACAGTGCATCCCATGTAGGAAGGCTATGTATACTCACACAGTATTATCTGACTGTTGAAAGAGGTATGAATTGTGAGGAGAGAGGGAGATACAGAGAGAGAGAGAGAGAGAGGGAGAGGGAGAGAAAGAGGAGAGAGAGAGAGGGAGAGAAAGGGAGAGAGAGAGAGATGCAGGAAGAAAGACGGTATCAAGGAAAATATTCTGCTCAGTTCACTGCCATCTCGGGCCTATGCATAAATGAATATAAATAGCTTGTTGAAAGCTGTACTGCTTAGAACTATGTAGACACATGGCTGATATTTCTAATCAGTGAACTCACACTCTCCAGAATGAGCTAGTGCGATAAGACAGTGCAGGGCCGTGTGTATTTCATCCAAACACTTTTATTATTATTCCTTCTTTTCTGTCTCTTTTTCCTGGCTACATACATTCGTTTTAATTAATAGTTTTTTTTATTTACCAACTGTGTGTACTTGAATACAGGTAGAGTTTGTCGGATTCTGTCCATTCGGTGATTCCGGCCAACCACTTTCAGCACGTTGGGTACTAGCAGACCCAAACGGCAATAAACAGTCCTTTTCCTAGTCAAGTGAAATCTTTTATGAGGGCTTTTGCATTGGTTACTTGTACGCATCAACATCCTCTATCCACAGTGCTGCCCCCCCACCATGCCTCTCTATCAGGGAGTCTACCTGCAGGCCTTCCATGGAGGCTGCAGCCTGCGGGATGTGGATATATGCTGTGTACCTGCTGAGATTGCAGATGGTTGGTGGTCATTTAAACACAGCCTGGTGCTGCCAGGAGCAGGGGTGAGACCAGACAGCCCCCAGCCGGGAGGGGAGGGGAGGGGTGAGGAGAGGAGAGGGGAGGGTGAGACCAGACAGCCCCCAGCCGGGAGGGGAGGGGAGGGGTGAGGAGAGGAGAGGGGAGGGGTGAGACCAGACAGCCCCCAGCCGGGAGGGGAGGGGAGGGGTGAGGAGAGAGTGGAATATTGCCTGGAGGGGTGAGGGGTGGGGTGAGGAGAGTGGAGAGGAAACTTCTTGCTCTGTATCAGAAGGAGGTGTGCGTGTCTGTGTGTGAGTGTGTGTGTTTACGTTAGTGAGTGTGCTCCTGAATTCACTCAAATGTTGTGTGCTTAAGTTGCAGTGTTTGTGAGAGTGAGTGAGTGTGTTTGTGAGAGTGAGTGAGTGTGTTTGTGAGAGTGAGTGAGTGTGTTTGTGAGAGTGAGTGAGTGTGTTTGTGAGAGTGAGTGAGTGTGTTTGTGAGAGTGAGTGAGTGTGTTTGTGAGAGTGAGTGAGTGTGTTTGTGAGAGTGAGTGAGTGTGTTTGTGAGAGTGAGTGAGTGTGTTTGTGAGAGTGAGTGAGTGTGTTTGTGAGAGTGAGTGAGTGTGTTTGTGAGAGTGAGTGAGTGTGTTTGTGCTCCATCTGTGCACCACTCAGGATGTACTCCCTCCCTCCCTCGCCTCGTCTCGTCAACACATGTTGGTTTTTCCCGCTGACTGGCCGTGCACCACCTGGACAGGGAGCTCCAGGAAGAGAGATGACATTCTGACACGCTGTTAGCTGTGGACAGGTTTTTAGCTAATTACTTCACGACAGAGACTGGCTAATAATCCATTCCAGGTTTGTCCATACAGTTTACTTTGGTGAAATATCAGTGTGATCAGTGTTCCATAGTTAATTTTATTTTCTGTCATCTGTTTGACAGCTGTTATTTTTTTTTTTTTTTTTTCAGTTTTGCTTTAGTTTCTGCTTCTATCCATCTGCTGTGCTGTCGAGTGTCTGGCCCAAGGGACCAGAGTGATGAGGGATGATGAACTATATATATATAAGCTTTCATCCTTCCTACCTACCTACCTCCCTTCCTTCCTACTTTACTGTCATTCTTTCTCAGTTATATCTACCTTATTTCAAGGCCCTTGGCCACAAGACTCAGACATGCAGTTCTGAACGCAACCGGGTGAGCAAGACAGCTGACCTGTCTCTGTAAACAAATGGGTTCGTTAATATAACAACCCTAACTGCTTTTCAATAGTGTGTGTGCATGTGCATGCAGGTTTTTAGCGTGGTGGTGATACTGTACTCACTCAGACAGTGTTTTAGAAAAACCTCACACTCTGTGGATCCCAGTAGCCCAGAGCAACATTTCTGGGATCTGAATCCAGTGGTGATTGTGCACAATGATCAGATCTGTCTGGACTCCACAGACACAACAAGCACCCCTGTTCAAGGAAACGTCTTTCCATCTCGACAGAGGGGAGATCTGCGAGAACAATTACCTTCATGTTTCATTTAGCCTGTCGAAGGATTGTGTGTTTGCTGTTAGTATGTAGCCTGAGGCCCCGGGGTGTGTGGGTATCTCTGAGCAGGAAGAGGCTGTTAGAGAGCTGCTCTCTGAACAGGAAGAGGCTGTTAGAGAGCTGCTCTCTGAGCAGGAAGAGGCTGTTAGAGAGCTGCTCTCTGAGCAGGAAGAGGCTGTTAGACAGCTGCTCTCTGAACAGGAAGAGGCTGTTAGAGAGCTGCTCTCTGAACAGGAAGAGGCTGTTAGAGAGCTGCTCTCTGAGCAGGAAGAGGCTGTTAGAGAGCTGCTCTCTGAGCAGGAAGAGGCTGTTAGAGAGCTGCTCTCTGAACAGGAAGAGGCTGTTAGAGAGCTGCTCTCTGAGCAGGAAGAGGCTGTTAGAGAGCTGCTCTCTGAGCAGGAAGAGGCTGTTAGAGAGCTGCTCTCTGAGCAGGAAGAGGCTGTTAGAGAGCTGCTCTCTGAACAGGAAGAGGCTGTTAGAGAGCTGCTCTCTGAACAGGAAGAGGCTGTTAGAGAGCTGCTCTCTGAGCAGGAAGAGGCTGTTAGAGAGCTGCTCTCTGAACAGGAAGAGGCTGTTAGATCTAAAGGTGGGGTGAAAGCGGTGCTTAAAGCTCAACTCGCTGCCTTGCATTGTATCCCCAAGCACCCACCCTGCCTGCTCTATGATTAAGTCTCGACAAAGGGGTTAAAAGCTGGAATAATCCTATTGATCGACGGTGACTGAACCTTCTCTGTAATCCCATTGTGGGAGAATGTGGTTGAATGGGAGGGAAGTGGGAGGGGTGGTGGGTGTACACGTCAATACTTCAGCACAGGTGGATTTCGGTGGGAAAACGATTTATTCCTCACCACGTCGGTTGTTGTGGCGCGTGCCTGATTGCTCTCTCAGTGGCCCGTTTTAGAAACATTAGGAAGATGGAATGCAGAGCCACAGCTCAGCGCTGAGCTTGTTTTGACTCTCAGACGAAGCGCTGAGCTGCTCGAGGTGGGGCTGTTGAAGCTGATCTGGCAGGCGCTGGGCCTTAACACAAGCGCCCTAATGAGTCACTCTCTTCTTCCTCTTCCTCTTCACCACGCACCTGTTCTTCTCTCTTCCTCATCCCTCGTTCCTCTGTCACACACCTGCAGTCGTTGCACTCCACAGAACTTTCCATCTTTTGTTTTCTGCAGCTAAACTTTCTCATCTCTCTCTCTCTCTACCATCTAATAAGTAAGTCAAATGTATTTGTATAGCACCTCTCTCGGATAAAAATCACAAAGTGCTTCACAACAAAATGTGGTAGCAGATTCACTAGCATGGCAGCAGATTCACTAGCATGGTAGCAGATTCACTAGCATGGCTAGCAGATTCACTAGCATGGCAGCAGATTCACTAGCATGGCAGCAGATTCACTAGCATGGCAGCAGATTCACTAGCATGGCAGCAGATTCACTAGCATGGCAGCAGATTCACTAGCATGGCAGCAGATTCACTAGCATGGCAGCAGATTCACTAGCATGGCAGCAGATTCACTAGCATGGCAGCAGATTCACTAGCATGGCAGCAGATTCACTAGCATGGCAGCAGATTCACTAGCATGGCAGCAGATTCACTAGCATGGTAGCAGATTCACTAGCATGGCAGCAGATTCACTAGCATGGCAGCAGATTCACTAGCATGGCAGCAGATTCACTAGCATGGCAGCAGATTCACTAGCATGGTAGCAGATTCACTAGCATGGCAGCAGATTCACTAGCATGGCAGCAGATTCACTAGCATGGTAGTAGATTCACTAGCATGGTAGTAGATTCACTAGCATGGCAGCAGATTCACTAGCATGGCAGCAGATTCACTAGCATGGCAGCAGATTCACTAGCATGGTAGCAGATTCACTAGCATGGTAGCAGATTCACTAGCATGGCAGCAGATTCACTAGCATGGCATGCTAGCAGGGATGCGTTTCTCTGCCTCCCACTTCTCAGACTTCAGGGAACTCCAACTCGCCTCCGGTCGAGTGCTTTTGACAAATGTCTAATGTTGACAATTTCTCAGCAAGACGAAGGGTAGAGGACGTTTCTGGCTAAATGATTTGTTACAACCGCAAGCTATCAAGCACTTTCTGGTGTTCCCACGGTAACTTTATGTTTTTTGGGGGGGTTTTTTCTGCTTGGGTTGCATTCCTGGGTTAAGAGCTTCTGTGGAACTAGCAGGTTTTCCTCTTTGGTGCGATGTTCACCTGCTGTATCACCAGACTCCAACCTCAGGTGTGAATTCAGCTTTCTTCTGTCTCAAGGGCCCTTCTAGATACACAACAAGGTTGAAGACAGGATCTTCTAACTAGATCTTTTCTCTTTACCCATTTTCTCCCACTCAGCTTTTTCACTTTCCTTTTCTCTCTCTCTCTCGCTCTTTCCCAGCTTCCTATCAGCCCTGCCTTCCAGCCAACTCTCTCTGAGTAAATAAAACATTCAAGGTTTTGTCAAAAATTCACCGTTGATTGTCTTTTTTGGTTTTGTTTAGTTACGTTAAGTAACTCCAGGGGGGGAGAGAAACAAGCGCTTCCCACGGGAAGATCACACTTAGCCTCCATTAACACATTCAACCTCGTCTTTTTCTTGATTAGTACGTCTCTGCTTTTCGTTAAAAGGTCTGTCAGGGGATTTATGGTGTTAGAGTTAGAGTAAGTTGCCCAGAGATTTCTCGAATGCACAGCTGCATTAAACGAAGACCCCCAGCCTTGCACAGCCTTGGTGAAACGGGGGAGAGAAAATTGCATTTAAAGGAATTAGAGATTCTGTACCCCCTCCTGTGCTGCCATTATGTGTCTCTGTTTGAAGCGTAATTGTGGCAGAGCTGCCTCTCTATGTACCTGTACCTAACCCTAACCCTCTCTATGTACCTGGAGAAAATAGAACTGTCATTAGGGCTTGACAGATGGGTATTCAATATTTGAAATATGGCAATGTTTTGGTTTCTGGAATCTGGAAAATCGTTTTAGAATTCTAACAAGCTTTATCTGATTAGTCATGTGCCCCTTCAGGGGGGTCTTATGTAAATGTGTGTCATTGTTGACGCTTCATTACAGCAACGTGCCGTTTTCCCATCACCCATAATGCACCTCTGCACCCCTTGCTTTGACGAGCGCTGAACTAACTTCCTCAATGTTTGTCCTTTCCTTATTATCCTCACAAGCATACCCTCCAGCCTGGTGCGGCAGCCGTAATCCAATCAACTCTCACGTTCTGGCCAACCTCTATCTTCTCTGTTACCCTACACCCTGGCACGGGATAATGAATCTTTTGCATATTCATAGGAGCAATAAGCGAAGGGAAGAATGATTAATTGAGCGTACAGTTTCTCTGAAAGTAAATATTGTTTTTTCAGGTTAAACAGAGGGTTGCGGTCTTAAGTCACACAGCAAAGAATATCCAATTGTAAGCACCAATAAAACGACTATAGTTCTTGCTCAAGCTAATTAAAAGCCCAATAATCTATAAATAGGTGTTTGTTTATTTAGGAGCAGGAGATAGATTATGGGGAGACAGGCCTGTGAGCTAGCCAGATTAAATTAACCCTCAGTAGGTCTAAATCAAAGCCCCGGCGCCTGATTGAAATGGCCTGCACTGAGAAAGCATTGATCTCCCATCAAAACACTGTCAGTTACAGCAAATAGCCTGGAGCAGTGAGGACGACTGTGTTGTGCTGACATCACTCTGCACACAGCCTCTTCTACCTTCAAACACTGCTGGTCTGGGCGTCTGGAGAAACCGAAGCCAATCGTTCTTCCTCTTCCTCGCTACAGAGCTTTTGTATTTTCATGCATTTTCTCCTTGTGCCGGGCCCAACCCTCACATCAGCCTCTTGCACAGAGTGGCCATTCCCTCTGCCAGGCCCTGTGGTGTAATTGCAACAATTAGCTATACCATGGAGAGAAGGCCCTCAGGGTCCACTAATGACTCCACTATGATGGAGAGGGGGAGAGGCAGGGGCCATTATCCTAGATGGTAGTTTGGGGAGGGAGGGAGGGAGGGAGGGGGGGGGGAGGGAGGGAGAGAGAGGCTTTTGGTCTGGAGAGGATGAAAAGAGAGGTGTGGGGGGGGGGGGTTGCGGGGGAGAGGGTCATTCTGACGTCGTCTGATGCTGGGTGAGAGACAGAGAGGCTCAGCAGAGCAGACAGGCCACTCTTCAGAGTGCTGTCAGACCCTGGCGGAGAGAAAGAGAGATGAAGGAGAGAGGAGATGGGGACAGAGAGAGAGAGAGAGAGAGAGAGAGAGAGAGAGAGAGAGAGAGAGAATAGGGGAGAAGGGGGCAGTGATTGAAAGAGTGGAAGAGATGGAGGGAGAGTGGAAGAGAGGGGGAGAGATGGAGGGAGAGGGCTAGAGATGGAGAGAGAGGGTGAGAGATGGAGGGAGAGGGTGAGAGATGGAGGGAGAGGATGAGAGATGGAGGGAGAGAGAGAGAGAGAGGCTGTTCAGTGAGATCAAAGGCTCTCTCTTCAAGGCAGGAGTTGTCTTCTCCCTGTGTGTCAATAGAGGCTGAGGGCGGAGCTTCTGTGAAGAGGAATGAAGAGGAATCCAGGTTGTTTGATTAAACTAGCTCCGGTAACCAACTCTAGCTGCCTGTCCAGGTCTGCGCTCTGTTTTCATCTCAGGAACGTGACCGTGGCTGTAACAGTGTGTTAACAGCCTGACAGTCTGTGACTCCAGGTCGTCACGGCGAATTACGGCGTGATTCGTTCAAATGAATTATGTCAGGTTGCTAAGCGTTTATTTCCGTGCCCCCACGTGTTGATATCGTAGCATGATCACATCAGAGAGAGAGAGAGACAGAGAGAGACAGAGAGAGACAGAGAGACAGAGAGAGACAGAGAGAGAGACAGAGAGAGAGACAGAGAGAGAGACAGAGAGAGACAGAGAGAGAGACAGAGAGAGAGACAGAGAGAGAGACAGAGAGAGAGACAGAGAGAGAGACAGAGAGAGAGACAGAGAGAGAGACAGAGAGAGACAGAGAGAAGACAGAGAGAGAGACAGAGAGAGAGACAGAGAGAGAGACAGAGAGAGAGACAGAGAGAGAGACAGAGAGAGAGACAGAGAGGTTAAACATAGAGAACGAGCGAGATTGATGTTAAAGAGAGCGAGACAGAGAGAGAGAGAGAACATGCTTCCACTGATGGCAGACTTAACGATGCCTGGAAAGCGTGTTTCTCATTAGACATGACCATAATGAACCGTGAGGTTATGCTGAGAATCTGGGCCTGGGTGACCTATATTCCTCTGGGAGCGGAGTCTCATCAGGCAGACAGGACAGGAGAGATGTGTGTGTGTGTGTGTGTGTGTGTGGGGGGGGTCACTGCAGGAACAGAATTAGCACCTGCAAGGTGCCGCTGGTACCTGTTTTCATTCCTGTTCATGTTAGAATTTATCGAACGGAATGTATTCACCAACTTGCCACCCTGGTGAAATTACAACATTATTATGTATGAGCATCAGAGATATGTTATTTCTACTGTTAATAAGCCAGATAGAGGAGAGTGGCGGTGTATTAATTTTAAATATATATAAAAAAGAATTGGGGCATTTGTGGAAAGAGATATGTACCGTTCAAGTAACACTAGAACTAAATAAGCAGTGCATATTTCTGGAGAAGCGTGTGGATGTTTTACGTATATTGTAATGCCCTCATTACATCACTGTTCACGAGAGATGGCACTTCAACGAGCTCTGCATTTTCCACTCACCTCTCTCTTCCACCTCATATTGAAGCACTCTAAAAGAACAGTGGGCAGAGCCTTGGGAAGACACATGTTGTGAGGACATTATGTCCCTGAGGACAGGACACGCAAAGCTCACTATTATAACATTTAGCGGTAACTGAGGCGGTTAGGGAATCGGGCTAGTAATCAGAAGGTCGCTGGTTCGATTCCCGGCCGTGCCAAATGACGTGTCCTTGGGCAAGGCACTTCACCCTACTTGCCTCGGGGGGAATGTTCCTGTACTTACTGTAAGTCGCTCTGGATAAGAGCGTCTGCTAAATGACTAAATGTAAATGTAAGCAGGTCTATACTGTAGGCCGGTAGATTTGGTCGGTCCACAGTAGTGTAGATGTGTATGTAGTTTCAGCTATTGAGAATTTGCAGTTTGTTTGCATTGTATTTATTTAATAGAATGCGCCTGCCTGTTAAGCCAGGCGCTTATTTCCAAAGCGATAGCCTATAAATGGTGCATAGGACACAGTAGCAACCCAAATTACCGTTTTTGTTTGGTTTGAGTTCACACGGGTCGGTATCGTAACTACATCCTTAAGTTTTCAAAGTTGTTGTACTGGTATTTTCCAACTTTTGTTCTTCGTCACCTTACACCAATGTTTGTAGAGCTATTTCGCTAAATATCTCCTGAGGGCCACATCCCACACAGTAGATCTGGTTGCAGTGGGACTAATTTGCCAAATCCGATCGTTCCTAAGCTGTGCCTTGACGACGCCATGGCTGGCTGTGTTTCGATGAATCTCACATGTTTAATGTCATTCGTCTCCAGAGACTTCTCAGGCTCTAACGAATGTTGACAGCGGCCCTTAAGGACGTACGGGGAGCTGAAGGTTAATCGTCCCGTTTCCCCGGTGGTCCTGTCGGGATTCGATTGGCATCCCTTTCAACCGCCGCCGCCTCGCTTTGAATTCAGAACGCCGCTGCCACCAGCTCCCACTCCGTAATTGGGATCGGAAAGAGCTGAGCGTCGGTAGAAAGTTTAAAGGAACAACGTCCACTGGCTGATGCCTTACGGCTCCAGTCACACGGATGGTGCTGATGACTAAGATGAAGGAAGGGGGTGGGTGTGTTGGGGTGAGGGATCATTCATCAACATGTAGGCCTACCCCCGTGATATCTGTCATAATGTCAGTCTTTTTCACTTTCATTTATTTTTTATTTTTTATTTTTTTTACAGTTAGTAAAACGGGCTTGGCAAACCAATTGAAATGAATTAGGTAATACCCGTTTTAAATTAAAAAACTAAAAAACTTCCTTTAGTTTCAGAATATCTTTGTTGTCGTAATCTTTTGAAATATTTGACACGTTGAACCGATCTTGATCATCACATTTTCTAAATATGCTTTCACAAACCTTGTATAAATGCCACACAACAGATTAAGGCTTGAATGTCGCATTGATAACCAACCCCAGGGTATACCTACAGAAGCTGCTTAGAAACCTGTGAAGTCATTGCAGTTTGTTTTCCAGTTATGTACTTCAGTATTACATTGAAATAACCTTTGTTTTAGCATGCTTAGACATCAGAATGATGCATCACACTTTTCCCTGAATATCACCACTCACACCAGAACTTAGGTGAACATTTTTATTACGAAAACAAACCTGTCAAAAAGGAGTCTGTCTGTAAAAAGTATTTGAAACTGGTTCAAAATAAGAATTAAATTGTTAGTGCTGTCGGAGTCGTTCATCGTGAGGAGAGATTAAAAGCATAATTATTGTTGTCAGCTGAAATAAAAATGCTGCAATTTTCATTTATTCTCCTATTGTCGAATAATAAAGTGACTTTTATTTCTTTTTTCGCCTCCCTCTGTAATGATAGCGATAACTCACATTATGCTGATTAGCGCACAGACAGGCCCGCATAACGTATTCAAAACGGTTCAATTATTCCGTCTCTAGATAAATGGAATAAACTGCAAACAGTGGCATGTTTTTCCCAGGGATAAGTGCACTGGAGGTATGGTAATAACAGCACGTGGTAATGTAGCACGCCTTGTCAGGAATACACGACTGTTTGGGTTTCTCTGAAGCTATGCTGGTTGGGCCCAAGGTGTGCACCCTATAGCAGTGGTCCTCACCCCTGGTCCTCACTCCTGGTCCTCACCCCTGGTCCTCACCCCTGGTCCTCACCCCTGGTCCTCACTCCTGGTCCTCACTCCTGGTCCTCACCCCTGGTCCTCACCCCTGGTCCTCACCCCTGGTCCTCACTCCTGGTCCTCACCCCTGGTCCTCACCCCTGGTCCTCACCCCTGGTCCTCACTCCTGGTCCTCACCCCTGGTCCTCACTCCTGGTCCTCACTCCTGGTCCTCACCCCTGGTCCTCACTCCTGGTCCTCACCCCTGGTCCTCACTCCTGGTCCTCACTCCTGGTCCTCACCCCTGGTCCTCACCCCTGGTCCTCACCCCCTGCCCTGCATGTTCTACATGTTTCCCTGCTCAAACACACCTGGTTCTGAAGAGTGGTCGTTACCAGGCTTTTACTGAGCTTCATAACAAACATTCATTAGAACATGCCGGACGGGGTCCCTGAGGACCAGGGTTGAGAACCAAGTATGTGAGGTCTGTGTGTGTGTGTGGTTGGGTGAGGGTGTGGGTAAGGTTGTGGGTGAGGGTGTGGGTGAATGCTTGCTGGGTCGGTATGCTGTTGGTAGTAATTAGTGTAGGAATTGTCCGTATTGCTCCTAGCTTGATCAGTTGTTAGAATCTGGGTTCAAAGTTCACATCTTCTCACTTTTCTTCTTCATTATTCTCTCTCTTTTTATCTGTCTGTCTCTCTCTCTCTCTGTCTCACACACACACCCACGCAGCATGTAGTTCGACCTAGTCTCTTCTCTACCTTCACAGGAAATGATGTCTGTGTGAGGCCTTGTTCTCTACCTTCACAGGAAATGACACGGTCTCTCTGTCCGCAGTGCACTGCCAGCAGCACGTTACGAAAGCCAAACTTTACACCACACATACGCGTTCCCCCTGAGCGCACCATTTCCTCAAGTCAAGTCGTCTCCATTATATTTCCATTTCAAATCTCTGAAGACAAACATAGGAGAGTGGTTCTCAGTAATGACTTGCACTTTCATTTACACTCTTACTCTGTACTTATCGACTGAACCAGGTTTCTGCCTATTTTTCTGTGCCTGTCTGGCTACTGTAATCTGGGACAGTAAATAACAGTTCTATTTCAGTAGAATTAGACCGTAATTCCAGTTATAATTTTTTCTCTCGACCTCGGATCTGTGGTAAACAACAATTTGCACTGCTCTTGAAACACACAAAGACAGCAAAACATTTAACAAAGCTGTTGAAAGAGTACAGTTATAAACTCTAAAAGCAGGTGTTTTTGTCATTGTTGCTACTGAAGCAAAGGCGATGTTATCGTCGCACCGTAGTGCTGTATAATTGTAGTGCACTCTCACAGTAGTTTTATTTTTGTTCATGTTTGCTGTAATGTGGTAATTGCGATGCAGCTGGTAAATACAGGCTGATTCTTGACTGACCAGCAGATTCTTCCAAACTACAAACTTCTGATCCTCGATATTCTGCTGGGAGTTCTATAACAACCATTTCTCTGTCATTTGGGATAAATGTGTGAGCTAAATGAAGAAAGTTATACGTTTTCTTATTTATGATGTTTATACAATTCTCATCCAATGAAACAAACCCCCTCAGAAAAAAGCTTTTTTTGATCAAACAACACAAGATCACATGTATTTTTCCCACATAGGAATACTACCATCCAGAGAAATAAAACCATGAATTATTTCAAGATTATTTCAGCAAATTAATTTCAGTGAACCACAGAAACATATTAATCAGGTGAAAAACTCCACCTGATGCAAAATCATTTAATTTGACCTTTTCTGGCGTAAGTGAGTGTGAATGATAAGTCCTCATGAAGGAACGTACATCAATAGCTCCTCAGTCTCCTCCCTCTTGGCTGTTGCCATAGGAGACAGCCAAACGGCTGCAGAATACTGATCAGCCATTGGCTGATTGAACTTCAAGCTTGCCACATGTTCGGTGTCAGAATGAATTTGCTTTAAACCCTGCCTAGTTTGCTTGAGTTGGACCACATCTGTTGTTTGGAACTCCTACACCCTACGACAGACGGAGAACTTCATTACTTTTGAACGATGATCTTACATACAAGGTGTTTGGCTTGTTAATGAATTCAGGGTTTCATTGCATCTTAATGCAGATCTCTGCAGTCTCTGCATCCATGAATTACCAGTTAAAACAGACAGGATCTGATGTTGAAACGCATGTGAGGACTGAATAGATGACTCCTTCTCTTCAGGTCTTCCTCTATAATCACTCTTCATCCCTTATCTTTCAACCTCTCTCAGTATCTTTCAGTTTTTCACTAGTCAGTATCTGCCTCTCATCCTTTCTCTCCCTCTCTCTGTCTCCCTCCCTTTCCCTCTCTCTCTCTCTCTCCAGTTTTTCACTAGTCAGTATCTGCCTCTCATCATCTCACCTCTCTCTGTCTCTCTCTGCCTCCTCTCCGTCATGTATCTCTCCTCTCTCTTCCTCTCTGCCTCTCCTCTGCCTCTCTCTGCCTCCCCCCCTCTCCTTCCCCTGACGTGTGTTGTCCTGTTTGCAGGGAGGCTGTGAGGAGGGAACCTTCTGTTCTGCTCTGGAAGGGAGCCAGCGGCGAGGTATGCTACTCCCACCCTCCTGCAGGCTGCCACACACCCAAACACAAGCAGGCTGCCACACACCCAAACACAAGCAGGCTGCCACACACCCAAACACAAGCAGGCTGCCACACACCCAAACACAAGCAGGCTGCCACACACCCAAACACAAGCAGGCTGCCACACACCCAAACACAAGCAGGCTGCCACACACCCAAACACAAGCAGGCTGCCACACACCCAAACACATGCAGGCTGCCACACACCCAAACACACAGGGACCCTGAAAGCACAGGACCTCACGGTTAATAACAGGAAATGGAGACATTAAATACGTTCTTCAGTCTGCACTTCCTGTTTAGGATATGAAGCCCCGATGTGTCCTCTGAAAATCAACCTACCTCCTTCTCTCTTCATCCCTCTACATTTCTCCCTTCTCTATCTCTCCCTCTCTCTCTCTCCCTCTCTCTCTTGTTCTCTCTCCCTCCCTCCATTACTCCCTCTCTAATTCTCCCTCCTCCCTCCCTCCCTCCCCGTCTCTCTCCCTCCTCCTTCCCTCGAGCCACCCGAGTCTAACCCCACTGTTTGATCAAAACACGCTCCGCTACAGGGTCCTCATCCAGGCTCAGGGAGAGAGGGGGGGGGGAGGAGAGGAGCGAGGGAAGGAGGAGGGAGAGAGACGGGGAGGGAGGGAGACGGGGAGGGAGGGAGGGAGAGAGAGAGACGGGGAGGGAGGGAGGGAGGGAGAGAGACGGCGAGAGAGGGAGGAGGGAGAGAGACGGGGAGGGAGAGAGACGGGGAGGGAGAGAGACGGGGAGGAAGGGAGAGAGACGGGGAGGGAGGGAGGAGGGAGAGAGACGGGGAGGGAGGGAGGAGGGAGAGAGACGGGGAGGGAGGGAGGGAGGAGGGAGAGAGACGGGGAGGGAGGCGGGGAGGGAGGCAGGTCACCTGGCGAGGAGCGTCGACCTTCAGCAGCTCTCTCCTGCTGTTGCCGCGTGCGGCGTAAAGGTCATGATGACGACCTGAACGAGTTTAGTAGCTGCAGAAGTGCTTAGCTGCTGCAGGGCCCAGCGAGGAGTTCCTCCCACACACATAATTACAGCTGAATAGTTATTAACATGGTTTCTTTTTTTTCTTTGCAATTGGAGTGTTGAATCGCACTAATAATCTGCATTCGATTTGCATTTTAAAACCCTATTGTGTTTGAGGGTCATTGCTCATTTCAGTACTTTCACGAGAAGGCCCACTGACTCCCTCCTCATTACGTTCTGCTGCTGGAGAACACTAACGGGAACCGCACTGATAAAGAAGGAGAACGCAGAACGATAACGTAATGACATTTAATTAATTATCTAATTAAAGTCACAGAGATACAGTTACAAAATTGGTTCTAACACAGGAGGAACAGTACTTTAATTGCAGCGTCACGTGTTTATTAAACATGCACATTTACTGTACAGTACATGTACTTTAGAGAGACAGAGTCGTTTTATTTATTGATTGTCTCATTTTCCTAATTTCTTATTTAGATTTTTAGACAGAATCCAGCTCAAAATGTCTTTTGAGCTGGATGAGCTGGATGAGCACAAACCGAGGTCTCCCAGCCACAATATGTCGTGTGAGATGAATACTGATTGAATTAGAAAACGCCACACACACAGCTATCTCCATGGTGAGAGATTAATCAATGTTCTTGGCTATGTGAGATCCCAACATTTGGCAACAGTTTACATTAAGGTTACATTAACTAATAGATAAATGTCCAACCTGTAATCATAGTAATGACACTACAGGTACATTTACATTTTAGTCATTTAGCAGACTTATCCAGAGCGACTTACAGTAAGTACAGGGACATTCTCCCCGAGGCAAGTAGGGTGAAGTGCCTTGCCCAAGGACACAACGTAATTTGCACGGCCGGGAATCGAACCAACAACCTTCTGATTAATAGCATGACTCCCTAACCGCTCAGCCATCTGACCCCCGTATGGTCACGTTTATGTAGGTACATAAACGTTGTTGTGTAAATAAACTGGATGAAGCAGGCTAGGTGTACGGAGGTCCAGTATGTGGGTGAGGGGGTGAGGGGGTGAGGGGGTGTTGGAAAGGGGGAGTTAAAGGTTGTGTCACCAAAACAAGATCAATGTTAACATCCACTTACCCAGTTTAACTTACCACTAAACCGTATTAAAGTGTAATAGCTGTGGTATATATAATTGTTAGTTCGATAATTATTATGTAACCTCAATGTAAAGTGTTGTCTAACATTCGACCTCAGACTTGTTTGAAAGCCTGTAGCCCAGAAGGAAGATTAGCCCCCAGAGGGAAGATAGATTGCTCCTCTTCACCCTGGTTCAGGTTCCTGCAAACTCCCTGGAAGTTCACCTGTAAAATTTAGAAACATTTGAAAGGAAATCAATTACCTCACTTTATCCCAGTTCTTTCATTTACAACACGGGTTGCTACATATTCACTGAATCCAACTCGGCGCCGCGATCGTTTGTCTGAAAAGACTGGAGATTTGATTGAGCGTAAATGGAGGAGTGAACCAGCACAAAGGACTCGTATCGAATTATACACACATCATTAGTGTGAGGATTACTGCAGGACCTGTTCAGACGCATGTCTGGGTTGTGTGTTTAATTGGACGACCTGTGTCGAGTTCATTGTCACAAGCCAGGAGGCTGAACATCTGCATTAAATATCAGGATGCTCTTCTGACTCGAACCGACAGACACGTCACTAACACCAGAACCTGTAGATCACACAACCAGAGTTAGGGCAGGAATAGGTTCATTTTCAATTCCGAAATTCAAGGTGGAGACATACCTTTCACATCCCCCAAAAAGTAGTATTTTGCTTAAACTACACATGCAGTGTCGTGTGTGAAGTGGTTTGTTGTGAGTATGGTCTTGGACATGATGTCAACTAATTGAAGTCACACACTTGTATACACATCCCTGCAATGGATTTGTGGTGGAAATCAATGTAGTCATCTACAATATCTAACTGAGTAGGTGAGTTGGATATTTTAACTCTAAAATGTATTTCAAGTAGTCTGGCTTGATACCTCCAATGGCCGGCTAATTGAAAAGTCTTGTGAAATCAGAATCTATTAGCATAGTTTCGTAATAATTTGTAGATGGTACTTCGACAGGTGCTTCATCATGCCTGAAGACCAATTTCTTCATCTTCTCCCTACGAATACATTATCCTACCAACTCATACATCTTCCCTGCTGTCCTTGTGCGGAGTGGACGAGCTGTGTGTCTGATGTAAACTTGTGCTCAGGCCTTTTGAGGGGCGGGATTGGGTTGAGTTATTGTGTAGTACAGCCAATCACTTTGAGGTATTGGGTAAACAGGAAGCTAATAGAGTCATGGTAACCTCTGAAATGAACAGCCAATCACCCCACTGGGCGTCGTTGGGTTTTAATTCATTCGTCGATGTGACTGATCAATTGAACTTGAATTACAGACGGTAATTAAGCAAAAATTAGCTAAATGTTGCTCCTTGCAGTAAATCCATTCTGGCACAGCTGGAAGAGGAGAAAGGACCTGAGCTCTTCCAGTCCTCAATGTTTTCTCTGTGTCTCTGATAGCACAGAGGGGCCATTAACACGACTGATCTACAGCTCTGCACCCCTGTGAAAGCATTATCGCTGAAGGATTGTTGAGCTGTGAGTGTTGCGCTAGCCAGCAGTATGTTTCATTGGCAATGGGAGAGAGAGACAGAGACAGAACGAGGGCAATATATATTATGTGACATACAAACAAATGCATCAACTCAAACCTAATAACTAATAAACCAACACAATGTAGCACGGGCGACTGCTCATTGAGAGGAACAGGACGGCGTTATTTCATCCAGAGTTTTATTTATTTTTCATTAGTAGGGAATCGCAAAATAACGGCCCTTACAGTTTCCTGACCCACCGGTGTGGTGTGGCCTTGAATAACTAGAGAACGTCTTCCTGGGAATACCCACAATGCAACAGCAGGACATGACCGCCTGAGAAGATCACGCTGGTGTCAGATTAAACGACGCAGCGCTGGGATTTCATTTGCAGAGCGACAAGAGGTTCTCCCATCCCAAGAGGAGCAGAGGTCTCGTGTCGAGAGAATACAGGAAGTGTGCTTGTCCAATCAGAGTCTAGTGTCGAGAGAATACAGGAAGTGTGCTTGTCCAATCAGAACTATCCAGCGGGGTTTGTATTGCAGGGTGTGTGTGTCCTTACAAGCAATATTGTGTGATGTTTATGGTCCCCCTTGGTTTGTGTTGAATGTCGTATCAGTACACAAACAAAACAATAACCGACATGCAGATGGGAAATATCCAGCTGTGGTGTTTGGAGGAGAGTGAAGCAGTGTCCTTAAGCGGTGGGACCACACTTGTCTCCATGCGTTAGGGCTCAGGCTCATTCAACAGTGCAGGAAGAGACATTCACACGTGTTCATGTCCAAAGTTTTACTGCAATGCTTTACATCATCCGTTTAAGATGCTGAATGCAAGCCTGTAAAGACAGACCACAGTCAGTATACTGGAAAACCACATACATTACAGCACATCTCTGATCGATATGTGAATGCAGTGAAACCAAAATATTGATTACACTTCCTGGTTTGATATTGTGCATTTGGTGAGGAGAGACAGGGCTGGGTTATAGGAGCTGTAATTCATCATCTCGTTCCCTCTGTACCTTTTAACCTTTTACCTCAAGCACGGTAGTAAACTGAGGCCCGCCCAGTGACGGAGCCAGAGGTTAAACAGAGGTCACGCTTCACTGGAAAGGTTAGCAGCTGTCAGGAAGAGAAAAACACCAAAAGCTAAACACGTTTCAGTGTTGCGACTGTGCTGCTGAAAAAAGCAACAGTTTTGGTGTCGCCTGCAGACAGCGAACTGTTAAAACAGGCAGTATTTTAGTCTCAGTGAGCAGCTGTTTTAAGGACGTAGTTATGTTTTTTTTGTAGGTGTCTGTCTAGAGCATTGATGTCCGATACCTGAGAGGAAAAAGAGCAGTAGAATGAACGTTATTGTCTTCAGTAAGTGAAGGTCACACTCGCTGCTCTTTGTAAAATCAATAATAGGTGAGATGGGATGAAACCATCTTTTCTCTGCTTACCTTTAAACAGCGTCTGCTGAAGGTGAACGCATCTGTCAACTGTCTCACTGCTGTTCCAGGGTTCTGGGTAGACATCAGACTCGCTCATTCTCTCTCTCACACTCTAGAGGCCCTATTTTAACGATCTGAAACGCAAGTATCAAAGCGCAAAGCGCAGGTAACTTTGTGGGCGGGACTCCGGCGCTGTTGCTATTATACCGGCGGGATAAATGACTTTGCGCCTGGCACAAATCTAAAATGGGTTGGTCTGAAGTAGCTACATTACTAATGGGTGTGGTTTTGGCGTAACGTGCAATAAACCAATCAGAGCGTCATCTCACATTCCCTTTAAGAGCAGCGCTTGTTCCATGGCGGATTGCTATTATAACGGCGGATTTGCCAGGCGCACGCCAGGAGCGGTTCACAGCCGAGGAGACCGACGTTCTCGTCAGGGCCGTAACAGATAGAGAAGTGACATTGTATGGGAAAGGCAGAGCAGTTTTCTCATTGCACTAAGTTGCCCACTCATGCTGCATATTCAAATTAGTATTTTTATATATATATATTTTTTTTTTATTGTTATATTTTTAAATTGTTTAGTTCTTAGAATTAGTTTAACCATTGTACTTTTTAATTTAATTTAAGACCCGTGTATTGTCTTCACCTTCCTGCCACAGTAAAATCCGTGTTTGGCTACATGGCGAATAAACCGAATTCTGATTCTGATTCTGATTGGGATGGGAGAAGAAACTCACCCAAATTAGCTTTGGTTAAACAGGCGTGGGAGGAAATTGCCACAATTGTTACAAATCAAATTCACATACATAGAGATTTCTCATGAAAATCTTTTTAATCATTGACATGAAAGAAATGTAACACAGCCATACAATAAATCAAAACAATGTAAGTAGTTTCGCAGGAAGAAGACCCTGGCCTCGCCAGCAGTGCGCACGGGCCAAGCATGCACCCTTAAAATAGCATCTCAATAATGCGCCATTGACTTTAGACGTTTTTCCTGATCTGTGGCGGAATTGTTTTAATGAAACTGCAAAATAGCACCAGGGAACATTTGCGCCGGAACACGCCTCCTCTTTTCGCTGAACGGCCCCCGGGAGAACATGGTCATTCCTTAATTTACCGACTTTACCGCTGGGTGCAAGATAGGGCCCTAGCTCTCTCTCTCTCTTTATCTCTCTGTCTCTCACCCAGAAATGTACACATAGAAGAGCCTGTGCTTTTTCCAGATCACTTGGTTTCTTTAAACATCTGTTGTTTGACAGGGTTGGCTGTGAGGTGCGTGTGTGTTGTGTGTGTGTTGGTCCAACAGCGTGTGTGTGTGTGTGTGTGTTCTGTGTTAGGAGCAAAGACAGCAGTTTTCAGGTCACAGCAGGAGAGGAAAACGTTAGTTTCAAGGGCTTGAAGAAAAAAACAGGACGGATGACAAAAGCGATAGTGAAAAGTGAAACGAAGATAGATTTCATAAATCGAGTTTATGCCTTTTAATTCATCATGTTCTCCCTCCACGCCTAGTTCATTCATCATTTAAAGACTCTTCTTTTCACGAAAAAGAGAATTAATTGGTGCGTGGCTGTTGCCATGACTCATACACATTTGTTTCAAACTATTCTTTGTGCATTAGTCTCTGACTCTCCTTGCATCATCTCACTCCAGGCTGGTATTGACGTCCCTATCAAACAAAGCAGAATTGAGTGTCTGTGAAGGAACATCACAAAGGATGATGTTAACTTAGAACAAAAACCAATGAAAAGCCTCCAGGAGGAGATGTAAACTTGGCAGCAGGACCCAGCGCAGCTCGCAGCAGCCCAGGATGTGTGGGAGGCCTCTCTGCTGACTGGAAACTCTGTGTGTGTGTGTGTGTGTGTGTGTGTGTGTGTGTGTTTGCGTGTAGAAAGAGACCAGATCAAGGTCTCAGGAAGGTCTGAAGTCCTGGGGGAACCTGGAGACAGAGGCGAGCGATGAGTCCCCTCTACCCCCCAGCCTCCCCCAGCCTCCCGCCTCCCCCAGCCTCCCTCTACCCTCCCCCAGCCTCCCTCTACCCTCCCCCAGCCTCCCTCTACCCTCCCCCAGCCTCCCGCCTCCCCCAGCCTCCCTCTACCCTCCCCCAGCCTCCCTCTACCCTCCCCCACCCTCCCTCTACCCTCCCCCAGCCTCCCTCTACCCTCCCCCAGCCTCCCTCCCCCCCACACCCTCCCTCCCCCCCACACCCTCCCTCTACCCTCCCCCAGCCTCCCTCTACCCTCCCCCAGCCTCCCTCCCCCCCACACCCTCCCTCCCCCCCACACCCTCCCCCACCCTCCCTCTACCCTCCCCCAGCCTCCCTCACCCCCCCACACCCTCCCCCAGCTTCCCTCCCCCACACATCCTCCTGTGTCCTGTTCAGTGACTCTGAGCAACGATGTCAGTGTTGACCTTGAAGCTGCAAACACAGTCCACAAGTCCTGGGATGACAACACACACTGTAGTTCACACATGCAAAACACACACACACACTGTAGTTCACACATGCAAAACACACACACACTCTAGTTCACACATGCAAAACCCAGACTGGGGTTATTTTACTGTATTGAAAAGGGTCATCTTCTTTCTCCCAGCAGACCCTCTCACGAAGCTGCCTGGTCATGTGACCTAGCTTTGCAGCAAAAGTGTCCAGTGCAGACTTGCTTCTCTCAACACCAGACACAACACCCCCCCCCCCCCCCCCCCCCCCCCGTTCAGTCAGCACACACGTGACCACTTCACCATCTGGCCGTCTGCATCGATCTGTCACAAGGACACCAGCTGTAACTGAGCTGATGTGGCCCCAGTCTGCCCCTCATCCACCCTCATCCCCTGCTCATCCCCTCTTCATCCACCTCTCATCTGCCCCTCTTCCACCCCTCATCCCCTCTTCATCCACCTCTCATCTGCCCCTCTTCCACCCCTCATCCCCTCTTCATCCACCTCTCATCTGCCCCTCTTCCACCCCTCATCCCCTCTTCATCCACCTCTCATCTGCCCCTCATCCACCCCTCATTCCCATCCTCATCCCCTCTTCATCCACCTCTCATCCCCCCCTCTTCCACCCCTCATCCACCTCTCATCCACCCCTCATCCATCCCTCTGCTCTCTTGCCATACAAGATAAAGTGGAATGTGTGTTTGTTTGTGTGTGTGTGTGTTTGTTTGTGTGTGTGTGTGTGTGTGTGTGAGAGAGAGAGGATCAGAGAGAGAGAGAGAGAGAGAGAGAGAGGATCGTCTTTCAGGGACACCTGAAAATGCGCAGTGCAGGGGGACCTGCCGTGAAGGCAGTGGTAATTGAAGAGGAACTGAAGAAGAGTCCAGAGTCACTGCTGTCAGGGAGAGGGGAGGAGAGGGGGGGGGGGGGGGGGGAGGAGAGGGGAGGAGGGGGGAGGAGGGGGGAGGAGGGAGGGAGGGGGGGGACGACAAGGAATAAAGAGAGAGGAGTGAGTAGTGTACTAGTAGGTCAAATAAAGTGGAAGTTAAACAAAGAAGAAGAAAAGGATCCTCTGAATGAACTTACATCTTGATGTGTCTCAGAGCAGGTTGATGAACTTACATCTTGATGTGTCTCAGAGCAGGTTGATGAACTTACATCTTGATGTGTCTCAGAGCAGGTTGATGAACTTACATTCGATCCATTTTGCTCAAGTCAAAGTCCGATTCCCTGCTTTATTGTAAGAGTCACACAGTGGCCTGCAAACTGTGTGCTTCAGTGAGTACTGTCTCTCTGCTGTGGAACCACGAGAGCCAATCAGTCCACAGTAAACCCACACACCTCCAGCACCTGCTCTCAGCTAGTGTTTCTATTGCCTCACTTCTTTTTACCCCCTGAGCCACTTCTGTGGCTCAGGGGGTATCGATCCCAGACTCCTCCTAGGCTATGTGCCGAAGTATCCTTGAGCAAGACTCTGAACCCCAAGTTGCTCCTGATGGGCAGGCCGGCGCCTTGCATGGTAGCTCGCTGCCGTCGGTATGTGTGAGTATGAATGGGTGAATGAGAGGCAAACATTGTAAAGCGCTTTGAGTGCTGCTAAGGTAGAAAAGCGCTATATAAATGCAGTCCATTTACACACCTCTCGCCTGCACCATACGTCACCTCAGGCTTCAGCGTAACACACTTTGTGATGCGTTGGCCTCTGATCTCATGTGCTCCGGGCAGGAAGACTAAACTCTCTCCTGACCCACAGAACGGAGACATCGGACTCTCCCCTGAACCACGTTTGCTGTGAGGCAGTCGAGTCTTGGGTTGAGGCAGAGCTTCAGTCACTATCGTGATGCATGACAGATTAGCATTTTCCAACAAATTCTCAGGGGAACATCTCTTCTTTGGCCTTGAAGGGAAAATAATAATATTTATTCAATTTTGTGATAAAGCTACTGAGATATTTAGTTTTTCTCCCTTAATGAGCTATGGTGCTGGGGCTGCTTCATCGAGTCAGATAACGAGCGCTTCGGGATCCTGTCGTCAGATTAAGCAGACTGCATGAAAGGCCTGGAGACAGAGTCTTTCAGAGTCTTTAGGGTCTGAAGTCAGTCGAGTGACGTGTGTTTTCAGTGATTGTGTTGGACTGTGTGTTCAGGGACTGAGTCTAGTCTCAGTCTGAAGCAAGAGGTGATAAGAGGCACATCCCAAAAAGCCTGTCCCGTCTTTTCCAGTGTTCGGGTTTGATCTGTCCCCTGATTTGAGAAGTATTTGTAACTCACCTATATTGGCCCAGTTGATATCAAGTAAAGGTCGAGGTGAACTTGATCATCCTTCAGGGGGAACCTCGAGTGGTTCTACATGTTCCCTTTAGAACACAGAGCTATGTAAGAGGCCCTTGAGTGTTCTGAAAAACATCCCCCATATAAATAATCATTATTAAATCTGCCCATCTCAAGTGGTTGTTCATCCATCCACCTTCAAAGCCTGTCGGAGATCTGCTCTTCAGACAGCAGAGAGAGATCAGAGCTTGGTCTCTCTCTGCTCTTCAGACAGCAGAGAGAGATCAGAGCGTGGTCTCTATTAGAGGAGACGACAGCCAATGACATGAGGAGACAAAAGATGAAGAAAAAAAAAAAAAAAAGATCATGAGCTATTGACAAGATATAGCAGCTAGTCACTGCAGTCATGCTGTGAGATTGTACTGACACACCTCAGTGCTTTTACACTGTAAAACCATGTACGTCTTTAATAGCAAGCAGGGGAGTGGAACTGCAGGATATTAGAACAGTAATGATTTCCCCTCCTATGGACACACAGGCCGACACACACACTGAGACACACTCGCACACACACTCTCACACGCTCACACGCACCATCACCATTCACATCCCTGCATCCATGCACACACTGAGACACACACACATGCTCACACACTCGCACGCTCACACGCACCATTAACATCCCTACATCCATGCACACACTGAGACACACTTGCACACACACACTCTTACACGCTCACACGCTCACACGCACCATCACCATTAACATCCCTGTCCTTCTCCAGTGCTGATGGTGGAGAGAGCTCGCAGGGTCCGTCAGACTTCTCCAACGCAGAACACAAAGGTTCAGTCCAACGTCTTCACCGCTCGGTGAACATGTCCTTATAGTTCAGCCTCTTTTCACTACTCAACAGCGTTCCTGAATCCAATCAATCATTCTCATTTCATCGGCGTAGCCTTTTGTACGAGCAATTCCTCAGAGGGCTTCACAGATGCCCACAGATCAGCAGCTATAACCAACCTAACATTTGTGTACAGTACACAGTAGCCCAGGTTAGACACGACACAGCGTTAGGATGAATGCAGCCTGGTTTTCTTGCTCCTCACCTGAACTTGAAGCGGCGAGGCTCAAGAGGTCAGTCCTTCTGAGATGGCTTCATCTATTCATCCGTCTCAGCTATCTGCATCTATATACTTGCTCGTTCTGATCACCATGGATACAGGGTCATAGGGCCTGCCTAGCAGTTGTGAGGAGAACAGCGTTTAGCTAGCTCACCTTCAACGGGAACTGTGTAGACATTGTACACTGTTCTGTATGGGTAGAAGAAGCAGAATCGGTGTGTTTTGTTTAACCTTGATGCAGCAGCAGATATCTGTGGGCTTGAATGTTTGAATTTTTATTGAAACAGAAAAGTGAAAGATCCTGCTGTTGACCCTCTTAATCGCCTCTATTCTCTTCTACAGGATAGTTTGACCTTTCTAGCTACCTTTGAATGCTTAAAAACCCTGTAAGACCCGATTTAAAATTACAACATTCCTTTAAGCGCTCCAAAAATCACATTTGCTAAAAAAATTTTTTGAAAGACCACATTTACATAGCCAATGGGACTTATTGTCTTGCCTTGCAATGCTATTGGATAAATGTGGTCTTTCCAAAAAAAAAGAAATGAGCAATTAGAGAGCTAAAAGTGACTTAGGAACACTGACTCAGTTTAGCTACTCACACCTACCCACGCCCCCTCTCTCTTTTTCTCTCTCTTCTTCTTCTCTCTCTCTCTCTCTCTCTCTCTCTCTCTCTCTCTCTCTCTCTCTCTCTCTCTCTTTCTCTCCCAGGTTGTGGTTTCCACTCAGAGCTGTGAGGAACTAGAGAGTGTGTGTGCAAAGTACACTCTTACACACACACACCCGCACACGCATGCACGCTCACATAGAGCATCAGGACTTACATACTTTGGTTGTGCACAGATCTTCAAGATATGCACACCCACACTCACCACTGCTTACTCACACGCACACACACTCACGTGCACTTACACACACTCAGTCATGCACACACTCATACACACACACTCACACAAACACACACTCTAAATAGCACATATACCCTGTGGTGCTTCTGCCCACACACATTGAAATAAAAGACTGCTTCTGGTGTGGTTTATATGATATTATATAAAGTCAGCAGAACCTCCCATTGCAACAAAGCCCAGTTCACTGCTTGACTTAGTGTAGCTCTGAAACCTCATGATCACTGTGACCTTAAAGTGTCTCACAGAAAAACGATTTCATGCAGCATTTTCAGCAACTCTTTAGATCTGGGTGCTTTTAATAAGCGTAGGTTAATATGTAGTAAGGCCATAATAAGATGCTCATCAACACTGATATGTGTTCATAACACTAAACAAGTGTTCAGCGTTAAGGTTAGGGTTATTGTAAGATGAGATGAGAAGAGCATTAGTTAATAGGTAATGCAGCCCTTACAAGATGCTTATCATTAATGTGTTGTTATGACTTCCTAACGTCCCATGGCCTTCTTATCTTACTAACGCTTTAAACCACCTGGATAAAACATGTTAAGGAGTTTCTACTCTAGAGCACAAACTGGGGTCTCGTACCAGGTGAACACACATTTAGAGGGGGTTTCTTTACAGCTTCTCCAACAACATGACCGGGCGTTTCAGACACTGCGGGTTCTGGGAGATATCCACAACAAGTTCAACCAAACGACCCTTATTTCTCAACGGGTCTCAGAACGGTTCAACTAATCTTCGTTTCCGTGGTTTCTGCTGTACACAAGCTGTAGATGTAAGTACCGCACGGCGCTAATTACATCTTTGAAAGGGAAAGTGCACTTGACACTTCTGCTATTGTGATGAATTCGTACAAATTGCTCCAGCTGAAATAGCTTTACGTTGCTCATCATGCCCTCATCCTGGGCTTTGCTCAAACGGGAGCATTGCAATTACCACGACGGTGAACCCGTCATTCAGCCTGTGTGTTAATTGCGGGGTGATTAAATTTGTGACAGCTATAGAATGAACTCTCAAAATGTAGGTCCCTTCTATGCTGTGACGGGCTGACACTTCTCCTAACACGCTAGTTTTTGTTCATCTGGAAAGTTGAGCGCGCTGTAAATAGACCGCTTGTGTACAGCGACCAAGGAAGTTTTTTTTCCGTTGACCGTTCTCTGGCTGTTCTGCAGAGCTCCATTGGGTTGAATGCTTGGCGAGACCTGGAGGTCAGTCCAGTGGGCATGTGGAGGAGCTGTGGAACCAGGGGAACCAGCCTTCAACCTTCCTCAATGAGATGTTTATAGTGGCAAGTGTTTCGTTTATATAAAAAGTGTTCAATGAATTTCTTAAAAGTTCAGGATGTCCGAGGAAATGAAGGTGTGTGACACACACACACATTCCCCCCCCCCCCCCCAACCCACACACACACACACACACATACAATGCAGTTACTCAGAAACTCTTTTGACTCCCAGACTAACTCCCAGATCCACCGTCACCGTGGATGCTTTGATGAGGGAGCGTATCGTTCCCTCTGTCACCTGTCGACCGCGTTCTCTTCCTCCTCTCATTCCTCCTCTTCCTCCTCCCGTCTTTTAAATATTCCCTTTGATGATGCTAATGTGTTGAGGCGAGTAAGACACTCGCACGGTCTGGTGTTCAAAGCCGTGTCGAGCATCCGTTACCTGGCACTCAAGATGTCACCACAAGCCCTAACGAGCCGTTTCAGCCTGTTTCATGTGGGGATTCTCTCAAAATGTTAATTATAGTACAGGTATATAGCAAATAAGACTCATCTCATTTCCTGCGCAGAAATGTTGAAAGTTGGAAGTGGTAGAGGAATAACAGGTCGGATTAGACTGAACACTTATATTTGCTATTTTTATTTTCTTGGACATGTACTTTATATTTCTACTTTGATACCTGATAAACAAACCGCAGTTGCTTTCATACACAACAACCTGCACATTTGGTGTAAACAAGCTCGATTTGAAGGCTTAGATTACATGGAGACAGGCCTGCACCAGACCTAGGACATCATCCTGACAATGTAATATGTCACGGGAAGTCAGATGGCTGAGCGGTGAGGGAGTCGGGCTAGTAATCTGAAGGTTGCCAGTTCGATTCCTGTACTTACTGTAAGTCACTCTGGATAAGAGCGTCTGCTAAATGACTAAATGTAAAAGTAGTGACATTCTCTGCTGCCTCATTGGTAACTATAGATGAGCCTGGCATTTAGTTTTTAGTTTTTTACATTTGTTTACATTTTCTGCAACAGACGTTTCAGAAACTTACACTTAGCCAACCAGTCGTAATTTGCTTTCAGCTACTGAGAAAAAATTCTCAGGATTACTGAGACAGTCTTCTACACAAGCGTCGTGTTGACCTTGCTTTCATTTACATTACATTTACATTTATGCATTTAGCAGACGCTTTTATCCAAAGCGACTTCCAAGAGAGAGCTTTACAAAAGAGCATAGGTCACTGATCATAACAACGAGATAGCCCCAGCTTTCATCGTCAACGTGGTGTACGATCCTTCGTCTCCCTGACCACAAATTGGCCTGAGTGTTGCTGTGGTCATTACTGGGCAGGTAACAGAATGGCTGGCGTGTGTGTCTACACAGCGAACATACTGAACTGCCCTCATTATAGCATCTTAGTACCAAAACAGATTTGTCTGATTTGCAAAACTAGACTTGCTGAGTCTGGGTTGTCCTGACAACAGTAATAATTGGTGAATATCTTTAGCAGTCAAACTAGGATCTGTGTGTATCCGCTGACCTCCTTCCTGCTGAGGTACTCAGAACGGGTTAGAACCTGAGGGATGTGTGTCGTGTCCTGCCAGGACCGGTTCAAACCAGTTACGCGGACACAGGAAACGACAGACGTCAGACAGACAACTGCCGTTTAGGATCTGTTTCAATTTTGTCAGGAATCTGTTTTGTTTATAATTGGTTTTCCATTATATCAGTAGTGTAAGCATGGATTTATAGTTCAATGTTTTGATCGTAGTTTTTAATCATTGAGATTTGATTAAAAAAATTAATATTCAGATAATCCTGTGTACAGTAGTAGGTAATGTAAACTGACAGACAGTAGGAAAGGAAATGAAAAGCTATGCTAGTTAGACAATGGGTTTATCATGCTTGAGCAGAAGATAATTTAAATTAAAATAGTTTAAATCATCTAACTGATTTTGTCATTTTCCTTCTAAATTGTCTCTTGATGTGGCAATAAGTAACTAGGCTGTGAATATTTTACTGAAAGTCCTCTAATCTTTCATTTGCCCCAGCCATTTCTCTCTCTCTCCCCCTCTTTCTCTCTCTCCTCTCTCTTTTTAAACAAACGGATGGTACTGGGATATGAAATTGTAAACTCTCTGCATCAGCAGAGATGCGCGACTGGAACGATTTTGGTTCCAATTAAGCATCTCTGCTTTCATGGTTTAGCTGTATGTCAACTCTTCACTCTCACCGGTAAATACCACAAACCCTGGACTAGCACCAGAGAACTAGCACAGCTTGATCAATCTCACTAATTGGACTCCATTAGAGTCCATAATTACAATTGAAGAAACTTGATATGTCGTGTTGTGATTTGGCACAGATCTTAAAAGAATAATAATCTTGAAGCCGATAGCCCCCGAAATATACGGATGGAGCTGCAGTTAGTTTGTGTTTAGTATTGAGATATTTGCAGCTTCTAATTAATGCGCAAAAAGTCTGGAGTTTATTCTACTTATGTAAATGATCCAGGTGTGGTTTAGTTCCTTTGTGAATAAGGTTCATTTAACACGACAAAGAATGTAATTAATAGCATTAGCATTGTATAATAAAGAAGACTCATTTGCATGTACTCAGGGGAGTAGATGTGCTCTGCAGCATTCAGAGGTGGGTGAAGAATGCTTACTGTTGTGAATAATATTAACGCAGGGAACAGACCAGGACCTTTCAGACGATCCTATTGGGGAGTCAGGTGGCTGAGCGGTTAGGGAATCGGGCTAGTAATCAGAAGGTTGCCAGTTCGAATTCCCGGCCGTGCCAAATGACGTTGCCTCGGGGGGAATGTCCCTGTACTTACTGTAAAGTCGCTCTGGATACGTCTGCTAAATGTAAATGTCCTGTTCAACTACATCTGTCATGAATTGGATCGAACAGATACATTAATAAATGAAAGGGAACATCCTCTGTAGAATGCGGTGGTGCTGATTCACAGTCTCTACAGTATTCACAGGGATAGCACAGTCTATACAGTATTCACAGGGATAGCACAGTCTATACAGTATTCACAGGGATAGCACAGTCTATACAGTATTCACAGGTGAGTGTGGCTGGACTCACAGGTGAGTGTGGCTGGACTCACAGGTGAGTGTGGCTGGACTCACAGGTGAGTGTGGCTGGACTCACAGGTGAGTGATGAATCATAACCAAAATCCTCCAAAACAGATTTGATTCTCTCATATCAGATGTGGGTGGTTTGTGTTCTAGCACAACAATGTAGGCTGGAGGTTACCCACGCAACCAATCTGCTCTCGACAAGGACTGCCTGTTGGTCTAGTGTTTGAAAACACACAATTGCAAGTGTGCAAAAGGTTCAATTCAATAAATCACACTCAATGCAATACATGAAACTATAGAAAAATTGCATGATGCATCTTGAGCACAGCAATACTTCACTAACACCCCCAACCACCTGTCATTCAATAACCCACCCCAACACATGGCCACACAAAACCACACGGTGCACTGCAATCTATTCAAAAACAACACACGATGCATATAATACATGCATAAAACATAATACACATCATCAATAATACAAAAACACATACCTAAATGCAAAAATACAACACTATATACATCATACATAATACAACACAATATACAGTACACCTTTCTTTTATATATATATAATAACAACATCAAATCCATAATCCATAAACAAATACAAAAAACATACATTTGATATAATTTAACTCCCCGACCAGGATGGTTGTTTCGCTATCGATTTTGATGTTTAACATGCAATTTATACTTTTGCATAAGTAGCCTACTACTTGCTACATGCTTCGAACAAATGTCGTGGTGCACGTAACTCTGTCAGGCTATTGCATTTTGTACTTCTGTCGATCAATTTCTTGTTAGTTACTGCATCCATTCAGCAACGAAGTGTAGTACCAACCCTTTCCGTTTGAGTTATGTAATGTTGAGTTAATGTAATGTCGTTTCCCATTTGGGGGAGCGTGTCCTTGTATTGGGGGGAGGTGAGCAAGTCATCCTATTTGGGGGGAGTTGACTCGTATTTGGGGGGAGTGTTTTCATTTGGGGGATGCACTCATGTTAGTGGGTGTGATTTGCACTTCAGGGCCACCGTACCTCGGCCCCCTGGCCCCCATCAATCAGGCACCCTCCCCTCGGCCCCCTGGCCCCCATCGATCGCAGGATGGCATCTCCACTCTAACTGATCACCTGGAGGCGTGTGTTTCTGACAGTGGCCCCGGGGAGGAGTCCTGGTGCTGCATCACTTCCTGTCAGCACGCCACGCAGCCTGCATCACTTCCTGTCAGCACGCCACGCAGCCTGCATCACTTCCTGTCAGCACGCCACGCAGCCTGCATCACTTCCTGTCAGCACGCCACGCAGCCTGCATCACTTCCTGTCAGCACGCCACGCAGAGTGCATCACTTCCTGTCAGCACGCCACACAGCCCAACTCACTCCTCCACATCTGGAGAGCTCTCATTAAGATGATGGACAGGGATTCAGTCAGGACACTCGCGCTGGGCGCAGCGGTGCGTGTGTGTGTGCTTGTGTGTGTGTGCCTGTGTGTGTGTGTGTGTGCGTGGTCTCTGTTAAGCAGAAGGCAGCAGACCAGATGGTTTTTTAAATATTCAGAGAATGTTGTTGTGCATTTTGTTTGGGCCAGACAGCGTCTATTTGTATCCCTACAATGTGTACTAATAATTTACAGTGTTTGGATCAAAACACGTGTTTTAATCTATGATGAAACGGCCATATGGAGGGGTGAGCATTCAGCTCATCAAGTGTCATTTGGTGCGATGTTGTAAAATGAGTCATCATAGTAAATGCAGTCAGATGAAACCTCCTGACAACATGCTCGTCATCCTGTCAGCCTGCTTTCAGCGCTGGTTCCTGTCCCGTGTGCTGAGCCACAGTGTCAAGGTGTGACACTGTGGGTCTGATGGATGCAGAGGTGTGACACTGTGGGTCTGATGGATGCAGAGGTGTGACACTGTGGGTCTGATGGATGCAGAGGTGTGACACTGTGGGTCTGATGGATGCAGAGGTGTGACACTGTGGGTCTGATGGATGCAGAGGTGTGACACTGTGGGTCTGATGGATGCAGAGGTGTGACACTGTGGGTCTGATGGATGCAGAGGTGTGAGAGGACCCCCCTCCTGCGCTTTTTATTATTTTATTTTCCCCCAAAGTGTTGCTTCCCCGAGTTGCCATGGCAACTCAACTCAATGTGTGTGAAAGACAGGCGTTTCAACGCACTCCTGAGACTGTACCGCACACCCACACACACACACACCTCTATACACACACCCACACACACACCCACCTCTATACACACACACACACCTCTATACACACACCCACACCTCTATACACACACACCTCTATACACGCACACACACATTGCTCTCACAACTCTAAGCTTCATTGTCGCCCACACACTCTCTCTTTCTCTCTTTCCCTTTATGACAGAGTGTCACTAACACCACACACACACACACATGCATACTGAATCTTTCTGTGTGGCCTTCCTGGAGGTGGAGGACAAATAAAGGGAGGTCATGTTTCAGGTTAACTTCTTCTTCTGCTCTTTGAACGGTTCCCAGGCCCAGCTGTTTGTTTCTGCTGAAAGGACCCTGTCTGTGTGTGTTTGTGTGTGTGTGTGTGTGTGTACTTCAATAGGCTGTCTCTCAGACTGAAAGAGTGAAATCCATTTTGTATGGATTCAGACAGAACTGTAAAGTCCATGCTCAAAACTCCTTTAAATCACGGAGTCCTTTCCATCCCACTGCCCCCTTACTTCACTACACACACACACACACACACACACACACCTCCATCCCTGCTTGGCAGGCTGAGTCTGAGTGCTTCTGACAAGTGGAATCATTTATTTACAGCGTGTGCTGAGCACAGCTGGATGTGCCCAGCGGAAACACCGCACCCTGCTGTGTGCTTCCCCTCCGGCCTCCAGCCTCACTCCCCCTCCAGCCTCACTCCCCCTCCAGCCTCCAACCTCACTCCCCCTCCAGCCTCACTCCCCCTCCAGCCTCACTCCCCCTCCAGCCTCACTCCCCCTCCAGCCTCCAGCCTCACTCCCCCTCCAGCCTCAATCCCCCTCCAGCCTCCAGCCTCACTCCCCCTCCAGCCTCAATCCCCCTCCAGCCTCCAGCCTCACTCCCCCTCCAGCCTCCAGCCTCACTCCCCCTCCAGCCTCAATCCCCCTCCAGCCTCCAGCCTCACTCCCCCTCCAGCCTCCAGCCTCACTCCCCCTCCAGCCTCAACTTCACCTCCCCCACTGCCTCGCCTCCAGTTCAGGACTCTAGGCAGGGAGAAAGGCAGTCGGGAGACCCCAGGCATGTCAGGTTACGCTCTGTGAAGCGACCAGAGAGACACTGCCCTGGGACCTGCGCTGTGGCTGAGGAGAAACAGCTCTGAGAGTGTGTGTGTGTGTGTGTTATAGATAAACGGCTCTGTGAATATGTGTGTATGCGTGAGTAATGTGTGTGTGTGTGTGAGTGTGTCGTAGATAAACGACTCTGTGAGGACGTGTGAGGGTGTTGTAGATAAAGAGAGAAGAAGAAATAGGGGGGAGAGGGAGAGAGAGAGAGAGACAGAGCAAGATAGAGAGAAAACAAGAAAAAAGTGAGATAAACATAGAGAAAGAAAGCAAGACAAAAAGGGCTGTGTGCTAGCGGAGCAGGGCCGCGTGCTAGCGGAGCAGGGCCGCGTGCTAGCGGAGCAGGGCCGCGTGCTAGCGGAGCAGGGCCTGCGTGCTAGGATACATTTCTCATACAGACACCCCCCCCCCCCTCCCCCATTTGCCCTGGATTAGATTTACATTTTAAGTAATAAAATATGACTTAAAATGTAAATCTAATATGTGTGTGTGTGTGTGTGCTGCTTAGCTTTGATGTTCGACAGGTGCACAGTCACAGCTGTTCTGAGTGAGGGGGTGTGTTCAGCGGGAGCTGCTCTGTGCTGGTCTCCCGGGGAACGAGGGGTGAAGTGTGAGATAGCATCTTCCACTTTCTCCTGCTGAAACGAGCCTGAAAAGGAGGAAATAAAACAACCAATCAGATTAAACCCAGTTAATAACGGTTACCCTTAAAGATGCTTTGCCGATAGTTACACTGCAGCGAAACAACATGGCATGATGCATGATTATCTAAAGCAACTTGGATCTCATTCATCTGAAGCATTCAGGCACGACCTCCTGGAGGTTTTACTCAAATAAACCTGGACTGCAGCACTGGGAGAAACAGCTCTCTGTTTCTCTAGGGTGTCAATAGAGATAGGCAGCCTTGTGTGTGTGTGTGTGTGTGTGTGTGTTCTGTGTGTGTGTGTGTGTGTGTGTGTGGTGATGAATGCAGCAGAGCCTCAGGTGAGTTAGAGGTGCTGAACCCACCCTGCTTCCTCACCCTGCTTCCTCACCCTCCTCTACTAACACAGCATTCAGAAATCTCAAAATAATATTCATCATATTCAGACATATTTATCAATAAAAAAAAGCAATACTTTTCTATTCTGCACACGTTCATTTTGTGGGTGTGTGTCTTATGACAGAGAAAGATATCTCCTTGATTGACTTTATTCATGATAAAAAAAACAAACATTCAAATTTACATCCCTGCTTTCTCAAATCTTGTGCCCGTACATGACTTACCATAACTATCACGTTCCTCACAGACTGCAGTAGAAAAACACACAAACGGAGAAAAATAGCGTGACCAAAATGTCCTTCGTTGGACGGGGGAAAATATCTGCCACATGAATCAAGTTGTCACTTCCAATTGGAGTCTGAGTTGGACATGCAGAGCAGGGACCTTGATGGTGTGAGAGGCTGTGAGCTAGAGCCTGTACGCCTTCCCTCTGCGTCTGTCCTCCTGCATGCCACCGCTCAGAGGAGACGTCTGACACCTCTGAGGACGGCAGTTTATGTGCAACATGCACAAGTGAGGTTATGGGTTAGGGTCGTGGTTAAGGTCATGATGAGGGTTAGGGTTGTGGTTAGGGTTAAGGTTATGGTTAGGTTATGGTTAATGGTTCTGTGTGATTGGGTATATTCATAGTTGAAGGGTTAGGGTTGTGTTCATGTTCTTTACGGCTGGGTATGTTCATAGTTGAAAGTGCGTCAATAGGCAGTATTCAGGAACCGTGTTGAACAGTCACCCTCGTAAACATCTTTGCATAGTCCTGCTGACTCTTATGACAATACTTATGAAATCATTTTATTATCCTAATCCTACAGAACTACAATATAGATTTCCTCTCATTCGGGCAGCAAACAGATCACACACAAGACTAGAATACATAAATTCAAGTTTCAAGTGCGTCAGCCCTTTGTATCAAGTACAGAACCACTGCAATTATTCAGCCCTGCTTCTCTTGACAAGTCTGTGTAAACCTATAATAAGGATTTTACCCTTTAAAACCTTTAAACCAAATGATCTGAACCTGTAAATAAAGTGTCCGAGCTCTGTGAGTTCCAGAACAGTGAGACAGAAACACAGTACCTATCTGTGATTTATGCTGCAGCATCGCTGTGGGTCACCTGACCTCCCTGTGTGATAGAAAACATGAAAAGAACAAAAAAAACAGGTAAATAAGCGGAGGGAGGATGTAAATTGAAAACAGCCTCGTATCGTTCCTCTCCTCTGGTAGGCTAATAGACGGGGGAATTTGACCCTCCAGATGGCTGCTGCTGCAGACTTGATTGACAGCAAAGATAATAGAAAACCATATTTGCCTAAGGATGATAGCCTATTTATTCGAAGTGTCAGCCCCTGGAAGCTGGGCCCTCCATGCTCCATCCAGACCAAGAACCAATGAGGCGTGTTTGTTTTTCACCAAGATTCCTCCCCCAAAATTATTGATTCCCAACAGTATTTCACAACGGGACTCCCGCAATTATCTGTAAGAGCGGGATGCACAGAAGTGTCCCGCTGGGAATACTTATCAATCCAGGTTTAATGAAGCTTTCTCCAAGCAAGAAGGATGAGTAGGCTTCTGGTGTCAAAGCTTCAGACGTGTTTAAATGTCTTGAAAACAGCATGGCGGCTTCTGTATGCAGAACAACATCCAGCTATCAGACATGATTGGAGGAGGAAAACGTTGCCTTTGTTTGTCCAATGATGGACCCTTCCACGCTGAGCTCAGCTGTTAGGTAGTGGGACAGATAATTGAGGTGTGTGTCAGTTCTAGTCCTATATTACATTGACCACCTATTAGTCGTGCTATATCCACTCTCCTTCCCCATCTCGATCTGCCTCGTTCAGCAGCAGCGCTGCTCGCATCTCAAACCAAAAGGAAAAGTGGGTCTGGTTCCACGAAGGAAGCGTGTGGTCGGGTCCACAGAGCCTTCATACCTCACAGGAACAATCCTACCTCACATTTAGTCATTTAGCAGACGCTCTTATCCAGAGCGACTTACAGTAAGTACAGGGACATTCCCCGATGCAAGTAGGATGAAGTGCCTTGCCCAAGGACACAACGTCATTCGGCACGAACTGGCAACCTTCAGATTACTAGCCCGACTCCCTCACCGCTCAGCTATCTGACTCCCTCACCGCTCAGCCATCTGACTCCCTCACCGCTCAGCCATCTGACTCCCTCACCGCTCAGCCATCTGACTCCCTCACCGCTCAGCTATCTGACTCCCTCACCGCTCAGCCATCTGACTCCCTCACCGCTCAGCCATCTGACTCCCTCACCGCTCAGCTATCTGACTCCCTCACCGCTCAGCCATCTGACTCCCTCACCGCTCAGCCATCTGACTCCCTCACCGCTCAGCCATCTGACTCCCTCACCGCTCAGCCATCTGACTCCCTCACCGCTCAGCCATCTGACTCCCTCACCGCTCAGCCATCTGACTCCCTCACCGCTCAGCCATCTGACTCCCTCACCGCTCAGCCATCTGACTCCCTCACCGCTCAGCCATCTGACTCCCTCACCGCTCAGCCATCTGACTCCCTCACCGCTCAGCCATCTGACTCCCTCACCGCTCAGCTATCTGACTCCCTCACCGCTCAGCCATCTGACTCCCTCACCGCTCAGCTATCTGACTCCCTCACCGCTCAGCCATCTGACTCCCTCACCGCTCAGCCATCTGACTCCCTCACCGCTCAGCCATCTGACTCCCTCACCGCTCAGCCATCTGACTCCCTCACCGCTCAGCCATCTGACTCCCTCACCGCTCAGCCATCTGACTCCCTCACCGCTCAGCCATCTGACTCCCTCACCGCTCAGCCATCTGACTCCCTCACCGCTCAGCCATCTGACTCCCTCACCGCTCAGCCATCTGACTCCCTCACCGCTCAGCCATCTGACTCCCTCACCGCTCAGCCATCTGACTCCCTCACCGCTCAGCCATCTGACTCCCTCACCGCTCAGCCATCTGACTCCCTCACCGCTCAGCCATCTGACTCCCTCACCGCTCAGCTATCTGACTCCCTCACCGCTCAGCCATCTGACTCCCTCACCGCTCAGCCATCTGACTCCCTCACCGCTCAGCCATCTGACTCCCTCACCGCTCAGCCATCTGACTCCCTCACCGCTCAGCCATCTGACTCCCTCACCGCTCAGCCATCTGACTCCCTCACCGCTCAGCCATCTGACTCCCTCACCGCTCAGCCATCTGACTCCCTCACCGCTCAGCTATCTGACTCCCTCACCGCTCAGCCATCTGACTCCCTCACCGCTCAGCCATCTGACTCCCTCACCGCTCAGCCATCTGACTCCCTCACCGCTCAGCTATCTGACTCCCTCACCGCTCAGCCATCTGACTCCCTCACCGCTCAGCCATCTGACTCCCTCACCGCTCAGCCATCTGACTCCCTCACCGCTCAGCCATCTGACTCCCTCACCGCTCAGCCATCTGACTCCCTCACCGCTCAGCCATCTGACTCCCTCACCGCTCAGCATCTGACTCCCTCACCGCTCAGCCATCTGACTCCCTCACCGCTCAGCTATCTGACTCCCTCACCGCTCAGCTATCTGACTCCCTCACCGCTCAGCTATCTGACTCCCTCACCGCTCAGCTATCTGACTCCCTCACCGCTCAGCCATCTGACTCCCTCACCGCTCAGCCATCTGACTCCCTCACCGCTCAGCCATCTGACTCCCTCACCGCTCAGCCATCTGACTCCCTCACCGCTCAGCCATCTGACTCCCTCACCGCTCAGCCATCTGACTCCCTCACCGCTCAGCTATCTGACTCCCTCACCGCTCAGCTATCTGACTCCCTCACCGCTCAGCCATCTGACTCCCTCACCGCTCAGCCATCTGACTCCCTCACCGCTCAGCCATCTGACTCCCTCACCGCTCAGCCATCTGACTCCCTCACCGCTCAGCCATCTGACTCCCTCACCGCTCAGCCATCTGACTCCCTCACCGCTCAGCCATCTGACTCCCTCACCGCTCAGCCATCTGACTCCCTCACCGCTCAGCTATCTGACTCCCTCACCGCTCAGCCATCTGACTCCCTCACCGCTCAGCCATCTGACTCCCTCACCGCTCAGCTATCTGACTCCCTCACCGCTCAGCTATCTGACTCCCTCACCGCTCAGCCATCTGACTCCCTCACCGCTCAGCCATCTGACTCCCTCACCGCTCAGCTATCTGACTCCCTCACCGCTCAGCTATCTGACTCCCTCACCGCTCAGCCATCTGACTCCCTCACCGCTCAGCCATCTGACTCCCTCACCGCTCAGCCATCTGACTCCCTCACCGCTCAGCCATCTGACTCCCTGATTTGCTCCTGTTGAAGGTGTTTCTTATCTTCAATGTGTTTCCTCTTCCAGCAAGGCAGAGTGTCTGTGTCTGTACAGCTGTAGGGGATTTGAACACGATAGAAATCAGATTGTTTCATAAGAAACATACAACAGAAAAGGTTGAGGCGATTGTCAAGTGTTTGCACTGTACCGAGGTGGACCACCGAGGGGGGACCACGGATCTCCCTTGTGCAAAGTTTAAAGTCCTTAAAGGTTTATTAGCCTATTTACAAATGTGCGGCCTGGATAAATCTTTCCTTTCTTCCGTGTCCCTCTGAGCAAGGTGACTCTACGTTAATGATTTCATTAATTAGCTGTGAAGACAGAGGCTTTAGGAATTCATACCGCAAAGTGTTCCCTTGGCCACCACAGTACAGCGCTGTGCACAATACAAGCCTGGATCCTAACCAGTTAACCGGTGAACCAGCGACTGTGAACAAATTACTTTGAGGAAATGAGTTTCAGGCTGGATAGTCACCAAACCACACTACCATTAGACTGGTCATGGTCAAGTCACCAGGGTGATCACTGGGGTCTGAACACTGCTCAGCCCTAAAGCAACACCAAGTGCTACATTGCTACTTGTGTTACCTGTGAATTCTTATTCTCTGCATGTTGTATTTGAGATCCTGTTGTACCATTTTGTCTAGCAAGAGACCGCACCCCAGAAATGGTTTGATGTTGCACAATGATAATTGAGATGTTATTGTTGCATTGTAATGTTAAGATATTATTAACATGGTGCCTGGTAGCTTATGTGGTGCCCTGTGCCTGACTGTCCCTGACTCTGACTGTCAGAACCACGACTTCTGATCCTTGATCGCCTGCTGTACATCTGTACGGGGCTTTGGATAAAAGCGTCTGCTAAACGGATAAAAGGTTTCCAGCCAGCTGGCTCTCTCAGCCCAGAGGGGGTGTGAGTCCAGGCAGGCTGGCATCACGCTGGCATCACGCTGGCATCACGCTGCTGGACCAGCACTCCTGCTGTGGCTCCCTGGGCCCAGGACGGCTCCCTGGGCCCAGGACGGCTCCCTGGGCCCAGGACGGCTCCCTGGGCCCGGAGGCCCTGAACCACAAGGCTGCTATGATGTTTAGAATAAGGAGAAGGTTGTTCAAGGCAATTAGGCACTAATGGCAGAATTTGGTGGGTTGTATTGTAGCTGTCTGTGTCTCAGGTTACCCACGCTCTCCCTCTCTCTCTCTCTCTCTCTCTCTCTCTCTCTCTCTCCCTCTCTATTGACTTTTCTCCCTTTTTCTCTCTCCCTCTATCACTCTGTCTCCCTCCTCCCTCCCCCTCTCTCTTTCTCCCCTCCTCCCCCCCTCTTTCCATCTCTCTCTAATTCTGATTCTCACCTTCTCGTTTTCTCACAGAGCACCTCCTGCTGTCATGACAACCACGTACCCTTCATCATTTACAAGGACGTGATTTCTCATGTGATATTAAACATAATCAAATGTTTATACACTCTGTCTGTCCTTTGAAGAGACTGAATGTTTCAAGGTTAACCAATATCAGTTTTGTTATCACATTAACTTTGTCAGTGCTGATAAAGGCTTTGTTTCCTAGACCTTGAGGGATCAAAAAATTATGCAATTCAGCTAATTCACAACTAATTCACAACCTTAATGATCTGGAATAGTCTTTTTCCAGCGTGAGTGTTCCTTCCTCTGTAGGCCGGCACACGATGCCCCTGCCGGGCGAGACGTCTGCACCTGACTCCTCCCCCTGCCGGGGGAGACGTCTGCACCTGACTCCTCCCCCTGCCGGGCGAGACGTCTGCACCTGACTCCTCCCCCTGCCGGGGGAGACGTCTGCACCTGACTCCTCCCCCTGCCGGGGGAGACGTCTGCACCTGACTCCTCCCCCTGCCGGGGGAGACGTCAGCACCTGACTCCTCCCCCTGCCGAGGGAGACGTCAGCACCTGACTCCTCCCCCTGCCGGGGGAGACGTCAGCACCTGACTCTGGAGGGGCTCCATGGAAACATGTCTCAAGGTCTCCAGCCAGGCTTGACAGTCAGGATCTGGGTGTAGCTCGTTCGATGAAGATTAGACAGGATGGAACAGAGGTCAAGGAGAAGGGATAGAAATCATGAATTAGTGAGTCAGGCAGAGACAAAGATGGAAAGGGGGAGGGGGGGAGACAGAGAGAGGCAGAGGGAGACAGAGAGAGAGAAAGGGAGATGGGGGGAGACACAGAGAGAGAGAAAGAGACAGGAAGGAAGAGAGGGGAGAGACAGAGAGAGAGGTGAAAAGAGGGGAGAGAGTGTGGCGGGCTCTGTCTGTCGGCTAGGATCCAGTAGGATCAGAGGGGAGGATGGGAGGGAGGGAGGGGGGGAGGGAGGGGGGAGGGAGGGAGGGATGTGGCGGAAGTGATAAACGCTACAAAGGAGGAGTGTGTGTGTGTGAGGGTTCGGAAACCAAACTCCCAACTTGGTTGTCATGACAGCACGATGAAGACAGTGATGCTTTGTCAGGAGAGAGGAGGAGGAAGAGATGGTGAAAGACAAGTGCAACCAGCTGGATTCTACTGGGGCCCTAAAACACCCTGAACACTCTGCTGCTTAGCTACTGAACTGAGGGAGAGGGGGGGAGGAGGGAGAGAGAGGGGGGGAGGATGGAGAGAGAGGGGGGGAGGAGGGAGAGAGAGGGGGGAGGAGGGAGAGAGAGGGGGGGAGGATGGAGAGAGAGGGGGGGGAGGAGGGAGAGAGAGGGGGGGAGGATGGAGAGAGAGGGGGGAGGAGGGAGAGAGAGGGGGGGAGGATGGAGAGAGAGGGGGGAGGAGGGAGAGAGAGGGGGGGAGGAGGGAGAGAGAGGGGGGGAGGAGGGAGAGAGAGGGGGGGAGGAGGGAGAGAGAGGGGGGAGGAGGGAGAGAGAGGGGGGGAGGAGGGAGAGAGAGGGGGGGAGGAGGGAGAGAGAGGGGGGGAGGATGGAGAGAGAGGTAAGAGGAAGTTATAGAGTAGAGGGCTGAAAAAGGGAACCTAAACTGTGAGTGAAATGGAGAAGGGAGAGGGCGCTCGAGGGAGAGGAATGAAGAGAGAGGGGGGGGGAGCTCGAGGGAGAGGAATGAAGAGAGAGGGGGGGGGAGCTCGAGGGAGAGGAATGAAGAGAGGGGGGGGGGGAGCTCGAGGGAGAGGAATGAAGAGAGGGGGGGGGGATTGAGGGAGACGTAAAGAGGAAGGAAAACATCATGAGATTGATCAAAATCGTCCCAAAAAAATAGAAGGGCCTTGAGAGAAATGATGAGCGGAAAAAAGAACGAGATGAATCATTCTGCCAGAGAGAGAGAGACAGAGACAGAGAGAGAGAGAGAGAGGAGGGGGAGAGAGAGGAGGGAGGGAGAGACAGAGAGAGAGGGAGGGAGAGAGAGAGCGTGTGAGTGAGAGAGGATAACGACAGAGTGAGAGAGAGGAAAAGAGGAGTCAGATAATGAACATGAGTATTTCCTCCTCTCTGAACGGTGACAGACTGGCCAGAAGTACAATGGCAGAATAACTGTATTAATATCGCTTCAGATAAGTACACAGCGTACAATCCCCCAAGATAATCTCCCGGGATCTCAGCATTATCATTCTGGCTCAAACAAAAACATGCTGTTCACCCCGGGGAGCGTCTGTGCAGCGGCAGGGGCGAGGGGCAGGGGCGAGCGGCAGGGGCGAGCGGCAGGGTACGGCCGCGCTGAAAGGATTACGTCTCGGACAAATAAGTGACTGATGTGTAAAACGGGATTAAATTCATTTACGAGTTGTTACGAGTGAACGATCCATTCCAGTTTCCTCACGCAACACACACACACACCACACACACACACACACACACACCACACACACACACCACACACACACCACACACACACACCACACACACACACAACACACACACCACACACACACACACACACACCACACACACACACCACACACAACACACACACCACACACACACACACACACACACAACACACACACCACACACACACACCACACACACACCACAGGCACACACAACACACACACACCACACACACACAACACACCCATATGGTCCACTTACATATCACAGTTTTCAAAACAGGAGCTTAGGCCCTCATGCATGTGATGGACGGGGTATGGCGTGGGAGAGAGAGAGAGACATAGAGACTAGGAGAGAGAGACAGAGAGAGGTACTTGGAGAGAGAGAGAGAGAGAGAGAGAGAGAGAGAGAGAGAGAGAGAGAGAGAGAGAGAGAGAGAGTGTATAATGCAGGACCAGCAGACAAACTATTCATTAGGACAATTTCATATTACTCACTAGCACAGGAAGTGATTAAAATACTGGGCTACTTTTACTGTGTGTGTGTGTGTGTGTGTGTGTTTTGGATGAGAGAGGGAGTGGGGTGGGCGGATAATTGCCTGGTACAGCATTCTAGAATGTCTGATGCCAAGTCCTGTTGTTCAGTCCTTTCAGTAAGGAATGCTCATTACTGATGACTAAGTTTCACCAAGCCAAGATCACAGTGACATTGAGGGAGAGGGATGGAGAGAGAGATAGAGGGAGGGAGAGAGATAAAGAGATAGGGACACAGGGTGGGAGGGGGAATATGGAGATGGCTACAATTAAGCTTGAGGATATTTCCCATCAGTCTCCCTTTCCCTTGGAAAGACGTGTTGTTGATGTGCTGTCCCACATCCACCCCAGGGCACACATCCACACGCTTTATAGACACCAGCAGTCAGGCTGAGGAAGACAGATCGCTGAAAGACGTCTTAGAGTCTGTTAACCCAAAACCTTTTCTCTTTTATAAACATGGAGCGGCAAGAAATCTATTAAATGTGACATTTATGATCAGCAAAGAGAATTTATAGACAGCAACTATATTCTTGTATCATGGGTGTATCACTTAATGTAATTACTGGTTGTTTTTATGTCATAAGGTTGAACATGTATCATCATTCTAAATATGATGCATTTGTCTTTCTCCAGGTTGGACAGAGGCGAAGTCAGAGCTGTTGCCTGGACAACAGGGACGGACACTAGCAACACCATGGCCCCTCCGCAAAAACTCACCAAGGCTGCTTTTAAAAGTAAACTAAATCCTTAGACTTTAAAGTTTAAAAGAACTAGAAAATCCACAAAGTTTTCGCCGATTCATGTCAAAGGTCTTGTAGAAGGAAGCCTCTCGCTTCTCTTGGAAGCAGGACAACAGATGGAGGCTCCGCCTCTGGGTTTTCAATGTTGCTAACGCTAGCCGAGTGAACAGCTATGCCTTCAAAGGTCTCCTGTTTCTACCTGTTGACCGTGGTTTGCTGGGCTAGCGCTCTGTGGTACCTGAGTGTGTCCCGGCCTTCCTCCTCCTACGTGGGCCAGCTGTCCATCCCCCTCCGCAAGACGGCCAAGCTCCACAAGAACTCCACCTACAGCAACATCCGCTCGCGGCCTCTCAACCCGCACGACTTCGCCTTCCTCATCAACGAGCCCAAGAAGTGCGAGCCCGAGGCTCCCTTCCTGGTGATCCTCATCAGCACCACCCACAAGGAGTTTGACGCCCGGCAGGCCATCCGGGAGACGTGGGGCGACGAGAGCACGTTCAGCGACGTGCGCATCCTCACCCTCTTCCTCCTGGGCCGCAACACCGACCCGGTCCTCAACCAGATGGTGGAGCAGGAGAGCCAGATCTTCCACGACGTCGTGGTGGAGGACTTCATCGACTCCTACCACAACCTGACCCTCAAGACCCTGATGGGCATGCGCTGGGTGGCCACCTTCTGCCCCAAGGCCCAGTACGTCCTGAAGACGGACAGCGACATCTTCGTCAACATGGAGAACCTGATCTTCAACCTGCTGAAGCCGACCACCAAGCCCAGGAAGAGGTACTTCACGGGCTACGTCATCAACGGAGGGCCCATCAGGGACATGCGCAGCAAGTGGTACATGCCCAGAGACCTGTACCCCGAGAGCAAGTACCCCCCGTTCTGCTCGGGGACGGGGTACGTGTTTTCGTCGGACATTGCGGAGCTCATCTACAAGACCTCCCTGCACACCAGACTGCTCCACCTGGAGGACGTGTATGTGGGGCTGTGCCTGCGCAAGCTGGGGGTCCACCCCTTCCAGAACAGCGGCTTTAACCACTGGAAGATGGCCTACAGCCTGTGCAGGTACCGTCGCGTGGTCACGGTGCATCAGATCTCCCCGGAAGAGATGCATCGCATCTGGAACGACATGACCAGCAAAAAACACCTCAAGTGTTAGCTAGGCTGGAGAGGCTGTGGAGCCGTGCCAAGCAGGAGAGACGTCATCACCCTCTCCTCTTTCCTCTCTCTCTCCGTCTCCCCCCCTCTGCCTCTCCCTCCTCCTTCTTCCTCTCTCCCTTTCCTCCCCCTACCTCTCTCCCTCCTCCTGCCTCTCTCCCTCCTCCTGCCTCTCTCCCTCTTCCTGCCTCTCTCCCTCCCCTTGCCTCTCTCCCTACCTCTCTCCCTCCCCTTGCCTCTCTCCCTACCTCTCTCCCTCCCCTTGCCTCTCACAGCTTCTCATTGGCTATGTATAGCACATGACACAGTGTGTATGTAACTGTCTGACCTTTGTCAGGGCATCGGATAATTTCACCTTTTTACCAGGCCGGGGCTATTCTCTTCACAGATAACTTCTCTATTACCCAGCAGTGTATTATTCTGCTCACTGAATATCTAACCAGTGTGTCCGACTAGCAGGCCTCTTCCTCCTTCACACAGGACACATCAAACAGAGGATGTAGCCGCGGTAACAAATGTTACCGCGGCTACAGCAACAACCTGTCTCATCTGTTCATATATTGAACAAGCGTGTAACAAAAATGGAATGACTGTATATTCCACTGTCCACAGTCTTAGCAACAGAAGATACAAATCAGTGAAGGCTTAGAAGCTTAGTAACAGAGCTGATGGAAGAGACAAATGATTAGCTTGGATGCTTTCAGACTCATTGACACACAGCTTGATAACTGCTCAAATAGATATCTCTGTCCCCTATGCACTGAGATGGTACCAGTGCAAAACATAAGCTGCACCGACACACACTAATACTGTGCACACACCATCACTAGGTCATCTGTAAGGTTGATGAAGAATGTATTCTGTTCATTCCGGTTTTACGAGATCATGTATTGTATATGTGGGATGTACTGTTTGGTACGGTGTTAGTGAAGACCATGACACGTGTTGTGTGTATATCAGAGGATGCATCATCGCCGTACTGATCATACAGATGATCTTAGATTGTGAGAAGACCATGTAACAGTCATTTGTATGACTTCAAGGTCCTGTTTGCCTCTGTAATTAAGTTGTAAAATGTTATTTTAAAGATCAGACATATTTTCTTACTGCTAATCCAGAGTTGTGCTATTCATCTATTACCTCTGACGGTATCTCTTGAACTCGGTGGTTTTCCTTTGGTACAAACAAACAGGCCACGGGGGCGTTGTTCTGTCTGGGTCGTTTTTTTTCTTTACTTCCAGCTGCTGTCAGATGAAACTGTGTTATATCACAGTATTATTTGTATGACTTTGTCCAGAAGGACTCCATGGCTGCATTTCATTGCCAACTTCGTTCATGTTTGAGTGCATTTATTTTTTTGTTGTTTTTAAATATTTTGGATTAAAAGATGTTTTACAAGACTTTGTTTCGTTGGAATTATGTGTGTGTGTGTGTGTGTGGGGGGGGGGGGATCCATTGAATGTGTGTATGTGTGTGTGTGTGTGTGTGGGGAGGGGGGGTAATACATTGAATGTGTGTATGTGTGTGTGTGTTTTCAAGGGACTGTGTCTCCCTGTCAAAGTAAAGGCCTATGTGTGTGTAAGCTCTGTGAAAGCATTGTGATGTGTCAAAGAGTCGGACATTAGGCTCCAACACCTGTAAAGCGTGTGCCTGTGGTGTGTGTGTGTGTGTTGTGTGTGTGCTGTGGTCTCCCATGCAGGCTGCCGCATGTCTGGCAGGAGAGCACTTCAACACTGTGCTCCTTTCATCCACGTTCTGGTGACTCCGTCTCTCCTGGGAAGAGAACAGGAGAGACGGTTCAGAACCAGGTCTCTCAGCGACACAGACACCTATGGCGCCTTAACAAATGGTACTAAATCTTTTGGGAATACAAAGAATACTTTCTATATGTGTAGCATTCACTGAGAACCACCGAGCGTTGCAGATAGTACTGTTATTTGTTGACTTAGGCTACCTTGCAGGGTTTGTAGTCAAGTCGAAGTCATATCATTTTTTACACATTTTGTTTCTCAGTCGGAATCTATTGAGTTCTGCTCACTTATTTTGTCATCACACAGTTGAATATATTGTCTGAAATTACAAACTAATGAAAAGCCTGCATGGTAATTGAGTAAATAACTTTTCTGTGGAGCGTTTAATAGGGTAAAGCTCACAGAGGGTAAAACTAAATAAAACAAATTCAGGGATTCAGGGAAATGAGCCTTGTAAGTAGCGAAGCAGTGTGGGGAAAAAAAGTAGACCTCGTTAAAGGAAGGGAAAATAACGCTTGTGTCATCGATGTGACACATTCGTAAAGCGGTCTTGATTAGTTAATGCATGTTGCTGTTATGTCGATAAGTACTGTTGGTGTAGGAGCACGTGTCACCACACAACCGCAAGTCCCAAAGTCTCAAATTAGATTAGGACCTATGGGCTTCTGGGCCAGTGTAGGACATGACAAATAGTAATACAAATACATTTGTTTTACGAGGGAAACACTTCATAACAGTGTAACTAAATTGAATTGGTTACACTCCTCAGCACAAATACCGCTGGTTAAAGCGGTGTTTATAGAGATGGTCGGCACATAGTCAGAGGACCCCAGGTCGCATCCCGCTGTGGGCAGATCCGGAGGAAACTACGGATGAGTGATGATACTTGTTACAACGGCCTACCATGAGACAAAGCTACTGTTTCAGCACATGCTTTTAAAACTGTTCATGTGGTGCTGTGGCTCTGTAGAGGCTGAAGATCTCGGTTTCTAATGCTCTTTACATCAAGCGCGAAGAAAAACTATAGCGCAAACAAAAACATGAATATGGATATCAGACATTAATATTGATATGTGCCTTTAGAGGCTCTGTCATGCTGTCCTCGTCGTCTGATGGACCGGATTTCAGGTCTAAGAATTGTTTTCTGTCATATTTTATAGATGGATGTGATTTAAATGGGGAGCATACATTCGTTGCTAGGCGGGGAGCGGGGCGGCCGGCGGAGATAAGTGCGGCACCGCCAGGGGAACATCTACCATGCCGCGACAATAAATTAACTGTTTAAACTGCAGAATAAACCCCCTCTGTCTGGTTTGATGAAGGGCAGTTACTCGTCACATCCATCCTGTATGTGTTTCAATGCATAGTAAAGCAGCTGACTCCTTAATGTTTGCAGGCCTGAAAATCACTATGAGTTGTGTGTGTGTGTGTGTGTGTGAATACACACATTCCCTCTGTCTCAACCATAACGTAGCTGTTCTTCTTCTTGCCTGCTGCCTCATGGTAGCTTCTTCTTCTTGTCCCCTGCCTCATGGTAGCTTCTTCTTCTTGTCCCCTGCCTCATGGTAGCTTCTTCTTCTTGTCCCCTGCCTCATGGTAGCTTCTTCTTCTTGCCTGCTGCCTCATGGTAGCTTCTTCTTCTTGCCTCCTGCCTCATGGTAGCTTCTTCTTCTTGCCTCCTGCCTCATGGTAGCTTCTTCTTCTTGTCCCCTGCCTCATGGTAGCTTCTTCTTCTTGCCTGCTGCCTCATGGTAGCTTCTTCTTCTTGCCTGCTGCCTCATGGTAGCTTCTTCTTCTTGTCCCCTGCCTCATGGTAGCTTCTTCTTCTTGTCCCCTGCCTCATGGTAGCTTCTTCTTCTTGTCCCCTGCCTCATGTAGCTTCTTCTGCCCTGCCTCATGGTAGCTTCTTCTTCTTGCCTCCTGCCTCATGGTAGCTTCTTCTTCTTGCCTGCCTGCCTCATGGTAGCTTCTTCTTCTTGCCTGCTGCCTCATGGTAGCTTTGCCTGCTGCCTCATGGTAGCTTTACGTTTGCATGATAGCCAAGAAATGAAGAAAGGCCCGCAGTTACAAGAAATAATAATGATCATGCCACCGAATACAGATTAGACTACTTTATAAAGTAACAAGCCTGGTTGCAAAATGAAAGAATTAGAAAAAACATATCTTTGTAAAAAAAAGTTAATCGTAAAGTACTGACCTCCCATATCTGTAACAGTGAAACAATCAGTGTAATAACAGTGTAAAAACAACATAATAACGGCGTAACAACAGTGTAAAAACAACTACTGTGTGTGTGTGTGTGTGTGTGTGTGTGTGTGTGTGTGTGTGTGTGTGTGTGTGTGTGTGTGTGTGTGTGTGTGTGTGTGTGTGTGTGTGTGTGTGTGTGTGGTGTGTGTGTGTGTGTGTGTGTGTGTGTGTGTGTGTGTGTGTGTGTGTGTGTGTGTGTGTGTGTGTGTGTGTGTGTGTGTGTGTGTGTGTGTGTGTGTGTGTGTGTGTGTGTGTGTGTGTGTGTGTGTGTGTGTGTGTGTGTGTGTGTGTGTGTGTGTGTGTGTGTGTGTGTGTGTGTGTGTGTGTGTGTGTGTGTGTGTGTGTGTGTGTGTGTGTGTGGTAGAGGCCTAAATACCAGCAACTCATAAAGCACATCCTTTGTTTCATAGTTGTCAGGGCTAGAGTTGAGAATACACTCAAAATCACATAGTCGCTCCATTAGATAAAACACCAGCCTAACCCAAGGCTAACGACATTTATGTTCAATTGCCTCCTTTAGTGTAGTACTTAGTCTGCGACAAAAATAGCAACATGCTGTCATTAACTGTAGCTTTCTCTGCCTGAGGGGCCTGGTGGCTTGATAGGCGAGGTGTGGGACTGTACTGAAGTTAAGCATCTACTGTACATGAGTGTTGTGTGTGATTATATGACATTATCATAACTGTCTAGGCCTCACAGGCTTTTTAGCTCTCTGTTTACACAACCCTGACCTGAGGCTATAGTCAGGCTACGCTCCGGTGAATCTTTCTGTTTGTTCTGCGAGTCTCTGTGTGTCGCCCATCCAGGTCATGCCTGTGTTTCTCCCCTTCAACTCTACTGCGTTTCATGTCAGCGGTTCACAGCAGTGTTCTTAACCATCCCAGACAGAGTATAGTACCTGAGGTCCGGGTAGCATCATGAATAAGAGATCATCACAACGTCAGGCCCCGGTCCTCACAACACACTCCGGTACGCTGTAGAACTTGTTTCCTGATTTCTGAATACAAGTTTTCCCCGTATGCCCGTTTTTTAAAATAAAAACGTATTCACACCCATATTTGCATTATTTATTATTCAATTTATTTGTCAATTTTCCACTTCCTCTCACATAGCCCCCCCCCCGTACCTGGGGGGGGGGGGGTTGAGGGATTTGGGTGGGTGGGTGGGTGCGTGGGCGGGTGAGGTCAATGTAATGTGATTAATAAAGTGGATACAGAATGTCTTGAAAAAGTCAGAGTTGGAATCCAAATTTTATTAACTTAATATACTGTAGAAATGAAAACAAAAATATATATTTTTGCCTAAGGCAAGGTCCTGTGATGAAACTAGATAAACACTTTCAGCATGAATTGGCTAACTAAATTACCGTTTTTTTATTTTTTACAGCAGTTTGTTGAGCGGACGAATAACACTGTCATTTACACTCATTCTCTGTTGCTTTGGAGTCTGTGATTCCTTGCGAATCTGTGATACCTCGCGTCAGGATCAGAATCTGTGATACCTCGCGTCAGGATCAGAATCTGTGATACCTCGCGTCAGGATCAGAATCTGTGATACCTCGCGTCAGGATCAGAATCTGTGATACCTCGCGTCAGGATCAGAATCTGTGATACCTCGCGTCAGGATCAGAATCTGTGATACCTCGCGCTCAGGATCATCCACAGGGCCGAGAACCATCTCCGTAAAGTGGTCGTTCTCTGCATTCAAGATTAAAGGGAAAATTGAGTTTCATTTCAGTCATTAGCGGAGGCACGCTGTGCAGACATGCAGGCTGCAGAGAATTAGCTGCCTCATTTGGGATGTAATTAATCTCTATTAAAATCTCATCCATCTCGCTTTCTACCTGACCTACATCCTCGATTCTAGCTGCCACCAGAACAACTTAGAGAGGAAAGAGGATAAACTGGAGATGGAATGAGACGAATGAAGGAGGGATGAAAAGAAGTAGAGAGATGGAAGGAGGGAGAGAGAAAGAAAAGAAGAGGGAGAGGTGGAGGAGGTAGGGATCAAGAGGATTAAAGGAGAGATGGCAGAAGGGAGGAATGAAGAGGAGTGGGGGAGAGCGAGGAGGGAGGGGTGAGGAGGTGTAGAGGAGAGAGAGAGAAGGAGGGAGGGGTGAGGAGGTGTAGAGGAGAGAGAGAGAAGGAGGGAGGGGTGAGGAGGTGTAGAGGAGAGAGAGAGAAGGAGGGAGGGGTGAGGAGGTGTAGAGGAGAGAGAGAGAAGGAGGGAGGGGTGAGGAGGTGTAGAGGAGAGAGAGAGGAGGGAGGGGTGAAAGTGTAAATGATAGATGGAAGAAGGGAGGGGTGGAGAGGGTGGGGGTGGATGCAAGGAGGGAGAGGGAAGGAGGAGTAGGGAGGTGGAGATTCAAAGAAGCCTCACAATCGCATTTTGGTGCTGTGAATTTGAAACCTCTTAAAGAATAAGTGCTGTCCAATTGTACAGACTTTAAGCTCACCTCTAAAACTAGCTTGAGAAGAAGATTAATCTCTCTCTCCCCAACTCTAACCCACAGTAGCTCCTTCTTGTCTTCTCTCTCCCTCTCTTTCCTTCTGGATTTCTCTTTCCAGCCCTCTCTCTCCCTCCTCCCCCCTCTCCCTCTCCTCCTCTCTCTCCCTGTTTTTCTAAGATTACTGTGGGTGTCACAGACATGGGCTGAAAGCCTGTAATCAGGTAAACCAGCTCAGAAACTTGAAGATGCTGTCTCTGTCTCTGACAGTGTTTTGGTGTTCAGAATCGAGGAAGGTTCTGTGTTTACCAGGAACAATGTAATAAAACAACATCCCAGCTACCGGGCACAGTGCAAAAATAACAATAATAACATTTCAGCAATAGTAAACAATTAGAAAGTACAACGCAGCAAAAACTACTTTATATCTGAAGGGCAACATCAAACTATTTAGTTGGTTCCTTCAAGACCTGCGCAACAGGATCTCAAATGCAACATGTAGAGAGAACACAGGTACCTGATAGTTGCGCACTCTATGGCTGAAAGGTTATTCAGCTTTATAAAGACGTCTAATTCCTCATGCTACATCGATTCCACAATGCCAGTGTATGAATGTATAAACTCTAAAAAGCTCAAATCTGCACATGACAAAGGAAGAAGGCTTTGCTGTTTCTGTGCTCATGTGTTGTGAAGGGGAACACATGGTTCTGTACGGTCCAGTGAAGGGGAACACATGGTTCTGTACGGTCCAGTGAAGGAAAAGAAGCGATGCTGACATTGTAACATATCAGTCTGTTTCTGTCCTCTGCCTCTCGACTTGACACACGGTGCAGCAAGGACTCAAAACATTCTCTCTCTGTCTCCCTCTTTCTCCATCTCTCTCTCCCTCTTTCTCCATCTCTCTCTGTCTCTCTCTCCCTCTTTCTCCATCTCTCTGTCTCTCTCTCCCTCTTTCTCCATCTCTCTCTGTCTCTCACTCCCTCTTTCTCCATCTCTCTCCCTCTCTCTCTCTATATATGTATAATTCTTTCTTTTTCTTTTTCTCTCTCCCCCATCTCTCCATTTCTCTCTACATATATTATTCTCTATTTTTTCTTTCACTCTCTCCATCTCTCCATCTCAATAACTCTTGTCTGTCATCCTTATTTTCAGATGTAGAACACTGTGCACTAATCTGAGGCTTCCAACTTCATCACAATGAAGTTCTTGTTAATCAGCTCCAGAGCCCGCTGATCAGGATCTAAATTCACAGATCATTCACGTCGTCAAAGGAAAGGATCGGTCTGGAAAATGTTATCAGACTTCAAGTATCCACCAGATTAATCACTGTCATATCCTCAAGGTTGCGATGCCCCCTCTGCATGACTGTATGTGTGAGAGACACTGTGTGTATATCTAAGAGTGTGTATATCTGAGAGAGTGTGTATGTGTGAGAGAGTGTGTATGTGTGAGAGACACTGTGTGTATATCTGAGAGTGTGTATGTGTGTGAGACAGAGTGTGTTTATGTGAGAGTGTATGTGTGTGTGAGAGTTTGTATGTGTGTGTGTGTGTGATGTGTAACAGGGAAGTTGGCAGAATAAGTGTACTAGTACTTATTAGTCTGTGTGACCGTGACTCTTGTTGCTAGAAGGAGGCAAAATAATAGTTTGAAAAGGCTCAAGACACAAGACACAAGGTCAGTGATACTGACTCATCAGGGTCAGTGATACTGACTCATCAGGGTCAGTGATACTGACTCATCAGGGGGTTCTTGTTTCTGGGACACTTCCTCTGTCCAAACCCTCGTCTGCTCCGCATAATGGAATATGAAACCAAGGAGTAGCGGTAACCCTCGTCTCTGGGGGATTGTGGGAGATAGGCTGCTGGTGGATGATGTAGAGAGTCAGATGGCTGAACGGTGAGGGAGTCGGACTAGTAATCTGAAGGTTGCCAGTTCGATTCCCTGCCGTGCCAAATGACGTTGTGTCCTTGGGCAAGGCACTTCCCCCTACTTGCCTCGGGGGGAATGTCCCTGTACTTACTGTAAGTCGCTCTGGATAAGAGCGTCTGCTAAATGACTAAATGTTGGGAGATCATCTGTGAATACAGTTCTTTATGGTTGTAATAACCTAGACTAGCACTGCAAGGTGACACACACACATGCTGACACACACATGCACCTACAAATTGAATACACATGCATTAGAAACTAATGATTAGATCAGATATGCTCCAATCCTTCCTCACATAGACAGAAAGTCATGCCTTTCTCATGCATGGGTACTGTTTAAACATGGAGAATATTGATTTGCTCTCTCTCTCTCTCTCTCTCTCTCTCTCTCTCTCTCACACACACACACACACACACACACACACACACACACACAGAGCTGAATTATGTCATTGTCAGCTGAAAGGCTGCCCCCTGGGCCAGTATTGACTCCAAACACACAGTTAAAGAGGCTCAACACTTACCCAATCATGACAAATCACCGTTCCGCAGGCCTACACACCTAGCGGGGGCTGTAACGATTGCTCGGGCGCGGATAAAGAAACCCAGACACAGAACCGTAGAGGCGGCTGCCTTGCCTCCGCTCCGCAGTAAATCCTCCTGTGATCAACGCTAATGTGGTCTGCATACCGTAGCATCTTTTCCTGCTATTGACTTGTTATGGTTCAGTGTATTCCGAATATTAGCCTACTAACTCCTTTCTCGTTGCCAGGTGTGTTGAATAGCGTTGGGTAGGCCCTAAAGATATCATCGGGGGAAATTTTGTTTTTGATTGGACTGTTGCGATCTTGCCGCACGCTGATTTGCATGTGTTAGCCACGGGGACTAAATGTGGGGAAAACACAATTGTGACTTCGTCATTATGCAAACAGGCTTAGCACAGAAATTATACCTTGTCAACCTCATAAAACACACAGACACAGAAACACACGCAGGCATACACACATTGCCTATACACATACACACGTCACACACACAGAAACACACAGCATACAGACCTTGACAGTCAAAAAAAAAAAAAAAAAAAAACCTTTACAGTCGAATGTCTGTTAAAAACTAGGCCTATGTATTTTACTCTGGATTTCCCTTATGTAAAAGCGCATTGTTTCGTACTCTCAACGGTCCCTAGGTGTACCATGCTAGCCAGCTGCACACCCACACCTACCTACATGCTTTATGGACTTGACAGGTTCTTGGAAACAAGACGGGTCAATGTTGTGTCCTGGTGCAGATTGGAAGAGGGAACTCTGCCCCCTGCTGGATAGACAGGGGTATTGTCAACAATACAGGCCTTGAATTGAATAATGACTAGTGTCTGGGCAGGTGGTAATCAATTAGGTTAGCCTATATTTTATTATTTGATAAGGTTGTTGGATGTTTACTATTGGTTGTAAATAGCTGAATATGAACGTCATCATTTTCAGTCAAAGGGAAGTTTATAAGAGCTTATCTGGAAGCGTATTTCGGTTGAGGCTGTAGTCTTTTGGTTGGTCTATACTCCTATACAAAAACATCCCTCGCTTCATTTCTAATATATGAGGAAAAAGTAACGTCTTATTATATGTGTCAGAGTAGGGTGAATAGCAACAGCCTAAACAAATCAACATAGGCATAGCCTTCCTCGAATGGCAATACCAATTTGGACATATTCTGCCCTTCTCACCCCCAGAGTCTTCAGGAATGCAGGCGACACTCGATTTCCATCACCCGTTTTTATGCGGCAGTATCAATCAATATGCTATTGGCGCTATGGCACGAAGTCAAACGACCGTAGTCTCAGTGGATGGCTTGGCGTCGGCGAGCGGCACAGATTAGATTCCTTCACCGGAATACTAATTCAAATGTTGTCATTCTGGATTGTTGTGATTAAGACTCCATTCCCCAAAGGTCCTGCGGTGTGAACACACATTACCGCTACCCGCTGGTCTCATCCGTCGTACCCCAGAGAGGCAGGTTAGCTGTTGTGTCAAATCAACACCTGATAGCCCCCAGCGAATAGATAACCTTGTGTAATGGAATGTAGACGCAGGTTAGGCCTAGCCTACTTGCCTTATGTCTTCTAGGCAGTATATGCCTTTTTAAGAACCATTTTCGCCACTTCATAACTGGAGAAAGGCTTGTTGTGGGGCTTCCACACAAGGTACGAGACGATAGGTTTACAAAGTGGTGCTCTGCCTTCTGAAAGCGTTCAGCTCCTTGACTGTTAGGTTTTGATAATTATGTCATATTTTGACTTTAGTGTTTATGCTATCGTATGACTGACAAAGTTTTCAACATCGTCTTGAAATGAATTAGATGGATTATGCTCAAGTCATAAAGTGCTCAAATTAAGCTCTCACAAGCCATTAGTCCTGACTATCATCTCTGTATGAGGGGCAAGTCATTACAAATTACAACGCTTCAATAATTCAATTCAATTGTATTTTATTTATATAGCGCCAAAACAAACATATTTTGTCCAGGCCCTTTACAGAGCCCAGTGCTGGACCCCCCTAGAGCACAATGGCAAAAGGGGCAAGGAAACACTTCCTGTTAATGAGGAGGGACCCTTAAGCAGAACCACGGAACCTTAAGCAGAACCACGGAACCTTAAGCAGAACCACGGCACCCATCTGCTTTGCTCTGGCAACAGCTAGATAATAGCTAGTATCTGTTGCCTTGCTCGTCTTCCCAAATGTTTCCCCCATATTTCTGCCACTTTAGGTGGCCATCTTCCACCACAATAAAGGATCTGTTGTTGGGGATGCGCTGACTATCAATGGGGGGATCTTCACTGGGGTCCGCGCCCTCCAAAATGACTGTGACGTAAAGTGGCCCTGTTTCTAAAAGTTTGCCGAACTTTTTTGGCGGAATACGTATGGAGCCGGTACGGGATCTGGACGTCATTCTGCCCCCCCCTCCTCCACCGGCTTTAATTTCCAACTTCAGCTCCTCCAGCACTATTTCATCCACGCTGTAGTAAACCCGGATGGGTACCCCCGAGGCATTGGCCACATGGGTGACGCAGCTCCCCAATGAGGTAATGGCCTTCCACATCTTTGAGACAAAGATCTGTGAAGTAAGTGTGAAAGAGGCAGTGATGCCTATAATGAATTGCAAATATCAAGCACCTTTGGAGGGTTTTATAGCACTTTACAGCAAGGTGGGTGGAGATGCACCACATGACCGTCTATTACAGTTTTTCTCGATTGATTACACACAAAAACTGGAACTTATAACACAATGACCACAACCTGTAACTAAACTCCCTAAACCAATTCTGCTAAACTATAAGCACAATTATCTGCTTTAGACACAGATTTCAATTGTTAGCCACACTTTCTTCGAAACACAACACACAATTATCTGCTTTAAACACACTTTCTGCCTCTCTGATCACCTCTCACTTCATGCAACATTGAAGTGAGAGGTGATCTGAGAGGCAGAGGAGTGAGAGTAAGAGGAGGACTAGGACGAGGAGGAAGAGGATGAAGAGGACCTTGAGACTGAAGCAGGTGTACAGGGTGCCTTTTGTCAGAAACTCTGACAGAGTCAAACAATTATGTTATGACTATGTGCAAGTAAGTCATATACATTTCCACAACTGATTGCATCCTATCAGCACTGACACATTACTGTACTGTATTGTAATCCAATCCAATGTTATTTTCAAGTGTTTCACAACACAACAATTGTCAATATTGTCTTGAGCTAGAACAGAACGCAGTAGTTTTTTGTCCTTTTATTTTACATTTTTCTTTCTTTTTTTGTTGACTGTACTGGCCTATATCCTATTGTTTGTTCTGTGCAAATCATTTACACATTCAGTTGTGTTTGCTGTGATGTATAGGCTACAGCACTTTTGGAAAAAATAAATAAATATTTTAGTTGTTACTGTATATTTGTGTGTTGTTTTATATTTGAGTAAAAACATTATACACTTACAATATTTTACAACAGGAGAAAGCGTACAGTAACACTGGACATTAAACGGGAATAGGGATTTGTGTTTAGAGTTTGGAGAAAACGAGGCATGCTTTCAAGAAATGTGTGTAAGCAATCGAGAAAAACTGTAATGTTGTCTAATGTAATATTACGTAAACCTTGTAGGACTATTTTTCTCTTTTTATGGGATTGTCAACAACAGCAGTTTGTTTCTGCGGCCATAACTAACCTAAGGAAGGTTAGATGAGCCAAGATTTCTCAGATTCATGTTAAGAAAAACAGGCCAACAATAAAACCAGTCATATTGACAAATCCAACATAAAAGTTTGTGGAATTAGTTCACTGAAGCCAAAGGTTACTTTGTAAGCTTTACCCAGAAGGGTTTAATATGTAACTGACTTAATTGGACTCCCCACCCACTTTGTTTCAAATGTGGCTTATCTGAAAATCAGAAAGCGTCTGAAAAAAATGTGTCTTCGCTCAATTGGATAGACCTACAACCAATCAGAGCAATCAGAGCGACCATCGGGGCCAGCTGATAAATTAAACTTTTACCAAATCCCGTAGGAAGGACGGCAAAAACATATTTTCGATCGACAAATGCCATGATCGCGTTTCTCTGTTCCTCTTTCAGAATGAATGCGTTGTCGATGTCTTCTAAAACAGACTCGTTGGCAGAGGCCAGCGGCAGCCATGTTTGTTGAAAACAAATTCAACCCAAGTGCTCTTTGGTGACGTGGTTGATTACGTTACTGTTGATCATCTGTCCATCATCGTATAAAGCCCGCCCTGACAATTTGATTGGTACGATCAGCACTGGTGCGGGCATAGTTCTGCCCCAACGGAGCAATGCCAGACCAAACTTCCCGACCTCAAATGTTGTGGGGGCGGGGTTAAATTCGGCTGGCACCCAGGCTAATAACTATATGGATGGTTTAAATGAGCCAAGGAGATTGTTTTCTTTGCAGTTTGTCTGTCTGTTTGCAGGATTATATGCAATCTTTAAGAAGCTCTTGAAAACTCAACTCTTCATGTTTTGCTAGGGGTTCAAATACTTATTTGCTGTGATCAAATGCAAATCAATTCATAACTGTTATAAAATGCAGTTTTCTGGATGTTTTTGTTGATATTCTGTCTCTCACTGTTAAAATAGACCTACCATTACAATTAAAGATCACGCATTTCTTTGCAAGTGGACAAACTTGCAAAATCGGCAGGGGTTCAAATACTTATTTTCCCCACTGTAACTTGCACTTACAGCAGTTACATTCCTGCACTTTCTTTTCTATTTCTTATGTAAAATAGTATTTTTGTGTTACACTAGGTCTCTATTGCTCGTAGATTGATTGTTTTCTCCCTTGTACGTCGCTTTGGATAAAAGCGTCTGCTAAATGACTAATGTAATGTACCTAAATGTAAAAACTACCGGCCCGATTTTCATGAAACTTCGTGGAAAGTTGTCAATAGGCTAGGCCTACTTGTAACAGACTGAGAGATGTAAAATTCTACTTACGAAGGACAAAAGGCAGATTTACCAAGGCTCGAAAGACGAAAAGTAGACTGTCTTCTTGTACTTGACAAAAAAGTAGTTCAGTCAACTGCAATATTGCCGAGTGCGGCTTGCAATTAGACAGCCTACATATAGGGCGTTGGCAAAGTACAGTAGGGTTGATGACATGCGCTTTTACTTGGATCGGATGGACTTCAACCCATATGTGCCGATGTGGCACCTGTGGTCATTTCTTGAACCCGTTGATTAAAAAAATTATAATGTGAAGTACTTCTCAGTGGCAGGGAGAACAAACTGTAAAAGTAGGTAGGCCACGTGCCTGATCACAGAAACACAACAAACACACGACGAAATATAGAAACAGGGGGAAACACGTGGCATAAGTGATCACAATGAAAAATGTCTCTTAGATCGCAGGGATCTTAACAGAAAGTGTATCCTCTTCATTTCTGTAGAAATAGTGTGCATGCCTACCTTTTATGGATAAACTGTAGCCGGAGTCCTTGTCCACCATCCTCCTTCGAAAGAAAGAGAACTGCTTGGGGGACCCAGTGCAGCTTGTCCCAGAAAAAGTTATCAAACAGGCAGCGTCGTTAATAAACAAAAATCTTTTTTTGTCGAACTACAGAACATACAGTGAATGTAAACATGATGTGAATGTAATCGTGAACATACCTTCCCTCATTTAAGCTCTCACAAGCCATTAGTCCTGACTCTCATCTCTATGAGGGGCAAGTCATTACAAATTACAACGCTTCAATAATTCAATTCAATTGTATTTTATTTATATAGCGCCAAAACAAACATATTTTGTCCAGGCCCTTTACAGAGCCCAGTGCTGGACCCCCCTAGAGCACAATGGCAAAAGGGGCAAGGAAACACTTCCTGTTAATGAGGAGGGAACCTTAAGCAGAACCACGGAACCTTAAGCAGAACCACGGAACCTTAAGCAGAACCACGGCACCCATCTGCTTTGCTCTGGCAACAGCTAGATAATAGCTAGTATCTGTTGCCTTGCTCGTCTTCCCAAATGTTTCCCCCATATTTCTGCCACTTTAGGTGGCCATCTTTCATGAAAGCAAAGTAGCATTTTGCAGGAGATATAAAGGGTTTTGCATTTTGTGTGAGTGGTTTTGGGATTTGTGTTTAGAGTTTTGAGAAAATGAGGCATGCTTTCAAAAAATGTGTGTAAGCAATCGAGAAAAACTGTAACACTGGTCGTTTAGAAAACTTATTATTACGATAAATAGTACAATGCATTTGCCGTACAATGGTAGGGTAGGCCCCGATCTGTTTTTTGCTAGATTACTCATTTACATTTAGTCATTTAGCAGACGCTCTTATCCAGAGCGACTTACAGTAAGTAGAGGGACATTCCCCCCCGAGGCAAGTAGGGTGAAGTGCCTTGCCCAAAGAGACAATGGCCGGGAATCGAGCCGGCAACCTTCTGATTACTAGCTCGCTTCCCTAACCGTTCAGCCACCTGACTCCCTCACTCATTGTATGTTTGCATACAAATGGGCAATCAAATATTTTTACCTCCTAATAGACCCACTGCGAAACTTGTTTTTCAGCATCCTCGGAAAATGAAATCGTCCAGGATATGTCTGAAAAATGCTAACAAGCTCAACATTGAAGTGGTGTTGCTATTTTCCTGTTGTTATGGATTATGCATGCCTATATTTTTGTGAGATAGCTAGGCTACACCACAGCAAGTGGAATAAAATGTAAAAAACATAAAACAGCCGCTGGCTTGTTTACCTACTTGATATTGTAATGCCTGACATTTTATACCGTCTTAGAGACAAGGAAGGAGGATATGGAAACTGAGAGATAGTAGACAATCATCAGATGACCTCAGCGCTCACTGGCGTAATCACTGAAATCCATCCAAAATGGTTATTGGCTATGCTGTTATTTTCTAAATTCTGTCAATTCGAAACATGAGATCATTAGAAGGCAACCGTATTAAACGTAAACATACTCAATTAAATTCACCTGTCAATAGTATCATTCAACTAAGTGTTTGTAACATTGAACGTCAATATATATATATATCTGACAACTTAAAAAAAAGAGAAGATTATAAGACATTGAGCCTCTTCTAGGTTCAGCCACTTTCACCCTTCACAGCATGACAAGCCTCAAGCTGCGAAAATAAATACAGACAGATCCGACTGGAGGGGAAGAGCACTTCCTGGTTCAGTTTCCTTCTCTTTTGATTGGTTACCATCCCTTTGAGCAGTTAGCTGATTGGTGCCCCCGTGGTGACTAGTTTGTAATAGGCCCCCTTGAGGGACATGAGGTGGTCATGTGATCCCTGCTCCATGAGGAAGCCTCGCGACATGACGGCGATGATGTCAGAGTTCTGGATGGTGGAGAGGCGGTGAGCGATGACGATGCAGGTTCGGCCCTCCCTAGCTTTGTCCAGCGCATCTTGCACCGTCTGCAACACACACACACACACACACACACACAGGCACACACACACACACACACACACAGGTGCACACACACACACACCACCACACACACACACACACAGTTTTTCCAAAAGCTCAGCAAAGAGCGATGCATGTCCTGTGGTATTGTTTTTCAAAGCATTTACTGTAAGCAGCTACATGACAGCAGCCATAATAACCAAGATTGAATCTCAACCGCCTCTTATACTTTGAATGTGTTCAAACGATCAATACATTTTGTAGTATTTGATTTAAACAACACATTCATTCAGCGGGCGCTTTTATCCAAAGCGATTTAGAAAAGGGGGAATTTGAACCTGTAACATCTTGAGTTATACCGATCGTCAAACCAATGTTGCTGTTTGAGGAGGGGGGGATGGATTAGTGGTGTTTGTGAGGGCTGGTACCTTCTCGCTCTCCGTGTCCAGGGCGGAGGTGGCCTCGTCCAGCAGCAGGATCTTGGGGTCTCGGATTATTGCCCTGGCGATGGCGATGCGCTGCTTCTGACCGCGGGACAGCTGTGACCCCTGCGACCCCACGTTCGTGTCGTATTTCTGAGGACGAGAACATCAACACTGAGAGGAGACGGTGCCTTCGTTCAGCAGATCATGTTTTCCTACGGCAGTGCTCCTCAACCCTAACCCTCAGGGTCCACTGTCCTGCATGTTCTAGATGTTCCCCTGTCCTGCATGTTCTAGATGTTCCCCTGTCCTGCATGTTCTAGATGTTTCCCTGTCCTGCATGTTCTAGATGTTCCCCTGTCCTGCATGTTCTAGATGTTCCCCTGTCCTGCATGTTCTAGATGTTCCCCTGCTCCGACACACCTGATTCTAATGAACGTGTCGTTAGCTGGATAACGAGCGGCTCGTGCGTACCTCGGGCAGCGACATCACAAAGTCGTGGAGCTGGGCTTTCTTGGCGGCGGAGATCACGTCGTTCATGCCCACTTCTCTCAGGTTGTCTCCGTACTTGATGTTTTCGCCGATGCTGCAGTCGAACAGGATGGGCTCCTGGGACACGATGCCGATCTTGGAGCGCAGGAACTGGACGTTGACGTTCGTGGAATCATGACCGTCGATGATCTGAGAGGAGACGCACGGAGATGGAACGGTTAGCGTCGAGCTGCCTTGTGTTCGCCTTTACGGGGTGTGTGTGTTTGTGCGAGTGTGTGCGTATGTTTGCCGGGTATTCATCCTTGTGTGTGTATTTAGTCACATGTGTGCGTTAGTGTGTGTGTGAATGTAAACACTTGCATGCACGCCCTATCGGGAGTCAGGTGGCTGAGCGGTTAGGGAATTGGGCTAGTAAACAGGTTGCCGGTTCGATTTCCACGCCTTGCTAAAATGACGTTGTGTCCTTGGGCAAGGCACTTCACCCTACTTGCCTCGGGGGGAATGTCCCTGTACTTACTGTAAGTCGCTCTGGATAAGAGCGTCTGCTAAATGACTAAATGTAAATGTTTGTGAGTCTCCAGATGGTGTGTGTGTGTGTGTGTGTGTTAATATGCACGTCTGCACGTGAGAGTCTCCAGCTGTGCGTTGCCGCGGCGACCCCCCTACTCACCACCTTGCCGTGGTCGGGGTCGTAGAACCGCTCCAGCAGCTGCACGCTCGTGCTCTTCCCACAGCCGCTGCTGCCCACGAACGCCAGGGTCTGACCGGGCCTCACCGACACGCTCAGCCCGTTCAGCACCTGGATGTCTGGTCTGGTGGGGTACGTGAAATTGCAATCGATGAACTCCAGGTCGCCCTTGAAGTTATCCTGGCGGAGGAGAGAGAGAGAGGAAGGAAGATAAGTCAGAGAAAAAGAAAGTAGTGTTTCGAGACTTCTTCCTCTGCATGAAAATATGTCTTTCTCCCCCTGGCTCCCCAGAATGTGTACTCCGGGCCCCAGAATCCAGATCAAACAGGATAGTAGGGTTTCTGCTGGGTCCACTCTCTGACTCGGGCCCTTAGAATCGTCCTAATCTCCCTCCCGCCGTCACGGCGCCCCTGAACGCACCCACTTGTCTCCGCCCTGGCTGTACACGCTGATCGTGGGCACGCGGTCCAGGAGCTGGAAGAAGCGAGCGGCGGAGATCTTGGCCTTGGCGTAGTCGGGTGTGTAGGAGGACGCCCGGCCCAGCGCCGTGCCGCTGGTCACGATGGCAGAGATCACCCTGGAGCAGGAACACAGGATACACTTAACAGACAGGTAAACAGAGACAGTAGACAGACAGGTAAACAGAGACAGTAGACAGACAGGTAA